>JAKKZM010000073.1:219836-226560 GCA_037576825.1 Pangasius krempfi | reverse complement strand
AGAGAGCGTAGGGTATAGAGAGCGTAGGGCGTAGAGGGCGTAGAGAGCGTAGGGTATAGAGAGCGTAGGGCGTAGAGGGCGTAGAGAGCGTAGGGTATAGAGAGCGTAGGGCGTAGAGAGCGTAGGGTATAGAGAGCGTAGGGTATAGAGAGCGTAGGGCGTCGGGTGTAGGGCTGGACGATATGTTATTTCACGATATAAAGTTTGCTTGTTTCATTTTTTAAAACTTTTTATAAATAATACATTTGCATATGATTAATGAACAATTTTATAATAACTGCATATTAGTTTTTTTAAATATAAAAATACATTTATTTATTTATTTATTTATTTATAAAAATAAAACAAAATAATGTAGCACTGAAAAAGAGATTTTCTATTTTACAGTTTGAATAATAAAAAAAAAAAAAAAAAAAAAAATATATATATATCAGGCCATCCATGACGATATCTCGGAGAAGCGTATCCATGACGATATCTCGGAGAAGCGTATCCATGACGATATCTCGGAGAAGCGTATCCATGACGATATCTCGGAGAAGCGTATCCATGACGATATTTCAAAGAAGTGTAATTTATCATGATATCAATATCACATCGTCACGTCACTCAGCTCTACTGCAGAGCCTCCTCCTGATTGGAGCACTGATGTGTTAACATCCTGCTTGTGATAGGCTGATTGTGTTTAACTTAAGCTCCGCCCACGATGAGTCAAGAACTTGTTTAATTGGAAGTTGTTTCGGATAAATAACAGATTATCGAATGATGTGGATTGGCTGAGTGAAATGTCGGATTGGTGTTTGACTGGACTCAGATGTGCTTGGGTACAAGTGGGATCAATTTCTGGGCAGCTGACACCACACACACACACACACACACACACACACACACACACACACACACACACACACACACACACTCATGTTTACAACGCTCTCAGGTGTCAGGATTCTGTAAATAGGCTGCTGAATCAGGGGCTCGGCAGCTCCTCACTCACAACTGCAAAAATGCTTAAGCGGCACACGGCGGCCATCACAACACGCCTTGCTCGTGTGTTAAAGGCGTGTGCTCATAGAACACAGAACAGACACACGTCTGTATATGGACTTAAAGACACGCCTTCTGCCGTCTGTGACCTGCAGACATGGCCTGTTGTGGGTTCGCAGTGCATGATGGGTAATGTAGTGACAGAATAGTAATGGATATAAAGGTGATAATGAAGTACTGATCCTCAGTAAATGTGCTCCAGAATGTGACACGTGGTATATTAACCGGCGTGTTTGTGCCAGAGCGCTGCTGTACGTGCTGCTGTATATAACTCTATAGTAGTGTAGAACTCTGTATTGATGCATCGCTCTGCCAGACAAACAGTAAAGTTAGGACCCACCCACGCACACACACACACACACACGCAAGCGCGCACACACACACACACACACACACACACACACACACTCACACTCACGACCTCCTTCTGTTACTGCTGTGTATTTTTATGAGTGTGATTCCCAAGTCTCACATGAAAAAATATTCAAGCCTCTCACACGCGGCTCTGTTACTATGGCAACAGGCCCAGGCGAGACAACCAAATATAGTAGTGATGAACAATTTATGGATAAGACACACACACACACAAAACGGCACCTGAAATTAAAGCTTCACTCATTATGTGTTCAGTGTGCTGTGTTCTGTGTGTCGTGTTCACTCTGCTGTGTTCAGTGTTCAGTGTGCTGTGTTCAGTGTGCTGTGTTCAGTGTGCTGTGTTCTGTGTGTCGTGTTCATTCTGCTGTGTTCAGTGTGCTGTGTTCACTCTGCTGTGTTCAGTGTGCTGTGTTCGCGCTGCTGTGTTCAGTGTGCTGTGTTCCGTGTGCTATGTTCACTCTGCTGTGTTCAGTGTGCTGTATTCAGTGTGCTGTGTTCGCCTTGTATTCAGTGTGCTGTGTGCATGTGTGCTGTGTTCAGTGCGCTGTGTTCGCGCTGCTGTGTTCAGGGTGCTGTATTCAGTGTGCTGTGTTTGCCTTGTATTCAGTGTGCTGTGTGCATGTGTGCTGTGTTCAGTGTGCTATATTCAGTGTGCTGTGTTCGCGCTGCTGTGTTCAGTGTGTTGTGTTCAATGTGCTGTATTCAGTGTGCTGTGTTCAGTGTGCTGCGTTCGCTCTGCTGTGTTCGCGCTGTGTTCAGTGTGCTGTGATGACGCTGCTATGTTCAATGTGTTGTGTTCAGTGTGCTGTGTTCGCGCTGTGTTCAGTGTGCTGTGTTCGCGCTGTGTTCAGTGTGCTGTGTTCGCGCTGTGTTCAGTGTGCTGTGTTCGCGGTGTGTTCAGTGTGCTGTGATCACGCTGCTATGTTCAGTGTGTTGTGTTCAGTGTGCTGCGTTCGCTCTGCTCTGTTCACGCTGCTGTGTTAAGTGTGCTGTGTTCGTGCTATGGTCAGTGTGCAGTGTTCACTCTGTTGTGTTCGCTCTGCTGTGTTCAGTGTGCAGTGATCACGTTAATGTGTTCAGTGTGTTGTGTTCGCTCTGCTGTGTTCATTCTGCTTTGTTCAGTGTGCTGAGTTTGCTCTGCTGTGTTCATTCTGCTGTGTTCAGTTTGCTGTGTTCGCTCTGCTGTGTTCAGTGTGTGGTGTTCAGTGTGCTATGTTCGCTCCACTATGTTCGCTCTGCTGTGTTCAGTGTGCTGTGTTCGCTCTGCTATGTTCGCTCTGCTGTGTTCAGTGTGTTGTGTTCGCTCCACTACGTTCGCTTGCTGTGTTCAGTGTGTTGTATTCGCTCTGCTGTGTTCAGTGTGCTGTGTTCGTTTGTGCTGTGTTCAGTGTGCTCTTGAATTTTTGGCTCTTGAATGTAAACGCCTTATGTTTTATTCTTTCTGTGTTGCTATTGGCTGATGTAAATTGTGATGTCACAGTTAGTTTGTTATGTAAATAAGTTTCCTCCCTTGTGTCTCTCTCTCAGGTACAGACGCTGGAACCAAGAACTCCCAGGTGCTGGATCTCAGAGGAAATCTTTTAGCGGACGGAACGGTCCATGGAGTGCTCAAGGACGACCAGCGTCTGCCTCTGGTTAGGCCTGGTCTCCGTGGCGATGACCCTGACGCGTGTCGATGCCGGGGTCGTAAACGAGACATGCTCAGAGGGGACGTCGAAATGCAAGCCGGGAATCCTGCTGCCGATCTGGTATCCAGAGAATCCGTCGACCGGGGACAAACTGGCACGTGTGATCGTCTACTTTGTGGCGATGATCTACATGTTCCTGGGGGTGTCCATCATCGCCGACCGCTTCATGGCCGCCATCGAGGTCATCACATCTCAGGAGAGAGAGATCGTGGTGAAGAGGGCGAATGGGGAGACGATGACGACGACGGTGCGCATTTGGAACGAAACTGTGTCGAACCTGACGCTGCTGGCTCTGGGCTCATCCGCTCCTGAGATCCTGCTCTCGGTGATTGAGATCTGCGGTCACAGGTTCTACGCCGGCGAGCTAGGACCATCCACCATTGTAGGCAGCGCCGCCTTTAACATGTTCGTCATCATCGGCATTTGCGTATCCGCAGTGCCGGACGGTGAAGTGCGTAAGGTGAAGCACCTGCGTGTGTTCTTTGTGACGGCAGCTTGCAGCGTGTTCGCGTACGTCTGGCTCTACATGATCCTCGCTGTTTTTTCACCCAATGAGGTGCAGGTGTGGGAGGGGCTTATGACACTTGCCTTCTTTCCTGCCTGTGTTATCTTGGCTTGGGCTGCTGACCGCCGTCTGCTGTTCAACAAGTTCACGCACAAGACCTATAGAGCCGACAAGCACCGCGGCGTGATCATCGAGACGGAGGGCGAGCGGTCCAAAGGCATTGAGATGGATGGGAAAATGGCGAACTCGCACTTCCTGGACGGTGGTGCTGCTACCAACCTGATGGGGCTGACGGAGGGAAAAGAAATGGACGAATCACGTCGGGAGATGATCCGAATTTTGAAGGACCTAAAGCAGAAACATCCGGAGAAGGACCTGGACCAGTTGGTGGAGATGGCAAACTACTATGCACTGTCGCACCAGCAGAAGAGCCGAGCGTTCTACCGCATCCAGGCCACACGGATGATGACGGGTGCCGGCAACATCCTGAAGAAGCATGTCGCTGAGCAGGCAAAACGCAGCACTAGTATACAGGAAGTGCATGTTGAAGAGCCAGAGGACTTTGTGACACGGATCGTATTTGAACCTGCTGCGTATCAGTGCTTGGAGAACTGTGGTGCCGTCCTACTGACCATCGTGCGCAAAGGTGGTGATGTCTCCAAGTCGATATACGTTGACTACAAGACTGAAGATGGCTCCGCCAATGCCGGTGCCGATTATGAGTTCACAGAGGGCACTGTGGTGTTCAAACCTGGCGAGGTCATCAAGGAGATCGCCATTGGCATCATTGACGACGACATCTTTGAGGAAGATGAGCACTTCTTTGTTCGGCTCAGCAACGTTCGGACGCTCGACTTGGCGAATGACGACGAGATGCCGGCGTACCCCACAGTGGCGCTCGGGTTTCCTGCTGTAGCCACCGTGACCATCCTGGACGACGATCACGCAGGTATCTTCACATTTGAGAGTGGGACAGCGCACGTGAGCGAGAGCGTGGGAATCATGGAGGTCAAGGTGCTCAGGACGTCTGGGGCGAGAGGGACTGTCATCGTTCCGTACCGCACTCTCGAGGGACTCGCTAAAGGAGGCGGGGAAGACTTTGAGGACACGTACGGAGAGCTGGAGTTCAAAAACGATGAGACCTGGTAAGAATAAACACTCTTTTTTATGTCTGTACATTGCACATTTTGATTTTACTGAACGACAGGCATCCTGATGAAAACTAGCAAGTTATTTAATAACTTATTTAATATTTTATCAACATTAGCGAGTAAAGTTATCTAATGTTAAATGTCGCTATATTTTTTAGCATACTAGTTAACAAAGAAAAAAAAAGAAATAAGCCAGGAGACAAGTTCACTAATCAGCTATCTAACGTTAGGTGAACGAAGCTCTGCCCTCACTGACATAAAGCTGTTTGTCACTCAGGAAAATTAGATGTGTGTGTGTGCGTGTACGTGTGCGTAATGCAGGAATCTACTGTATGCAGTCATGTCCCAGTTGCTACTCGAGATCAACTTGACAAACAGCAACCACACACACACACACACACTATATTTAGAAATAGGACAGTTCCCTTCATTTGATGTCGCTGAGTTGTGCAGCTCTCTCTCATGCCTTTCTCACACAGTGTGTGTGTGTGTGTGTGTGTGTGAGTAAAATGCATTCTGGTTCATCATGCTGCAGCATCATGGGAATGTGGAAACACCTGCAGCCTGGGAGGAGATTCCCCTACACGTATACACACCCACACACACACACACACACACAAAATCATTCCTGATTGGTTGTTACTTTCTGTTTAAACCAATGAGAGTGTTGCAGAAAAATAACAGAGACACAAGAAATTCAGAGTTCTTTACGGTCCCCGTGTATCACTCCAGTGTTCGCTACGGTCCCCGTGTATCACTCCGGTGTTCGCTACGGTCCCCGTGTATCACTCCGGTGTTCGCTACGGTCCACGTGTATCACTCCAGTGTTCGCTACGGTCCCCGTGTATCACTCCAGTGTTCGCTACGGTCCCCGTGTATCACTCCAGTGTTCGCTACGGTCCACGTGTATCACTCCAGTGTTCGCTACGGTCCCCGTGTATCACTCCAGTGTTCGCTACGGTCCCCGTGTATCACTCCAGTGTTCGCTACGGTCCCCGTGTATCACTCCAGTGTTCGCTACGGTCCACGTGTATCACTCCAGTGTTCGCTACGGTCCCCGTGTATCACCCCAGTGTTCTTTACGGTCCCCGTGTATCACTCCGGTGTTCGCTACGGTCCCCGTGTATCACTCCAGTGTTCTTTACGGTCCCCGTGTATCACTCCGGTGTTCGCTACGGTCCCCGTGTATCACTCCAGCTTTCCTTATGGTCCCTGTGTATCACTCCAGAGTTCCTTACAGTCCTCATTTATCAATCAAGCATTTTGTATGTTTCCCGTTTATCACTCCAGTGTTCCATGCGGTCCCTGTTCATCACTTCTCTCCTGGAGCACAATAAAGTTAACATCTTTACATTTTACATTTGATTAGTCAGTACACTGGATCCGATTGATGGTTTATTCTGATCGCTGAAGCAGTTGTTGGACTTGTTGCCATGACAACCTAAAGTGAGTAACCACAGACATGCTTGGTTCTCTGCTCCTTCATTAGGAACCTGCTGGAGTAGATGCAGTAAGAATAAGAACATTTACAGTATGTATGGTAGTAAATCTCCCTGATCATTATTCACATAGTGTAACTGCAGTGTGACGTGTTCCAGAGACATTAATAATGTCATTACAGTAATCTGAACCACTGCTGAAAATATTGGCACCCCACATACACAATGCACTAACTTCTTATTTAAATGAAGATCACATGATTTAAGACTAAACAGTCGCAGAAGTGGACTTTGTTTTAATTTTTGCTGCAGGACAACATGTGTACACTGGATGTGTAGGAGTGTGTAGAATATTTGTTGTGGGTGTGTGTTTAGAATTGTGTCGTTGTGAATTTTTCATAGCTCATTTACACAGTGTGAATGCAGCGGCCTTCAGCACTTACACTCCACACACATTTACATGCATTAAACACACACACACACACACACAGACACACACACACAGACACACACACACAC
>JAKKZM010000073.1:142389-161708 GCA_037576825.1 Pangasius krempfi | reverse complement strand
ACTCACAATGTGGACATTAAACACTCAGAGAGCTGACTAACACTCACAATGTGGACATTAAACACTCAGAGAGCTGACTTTAACACTCACAATGTGGACATTAAACACTGACAGTGTGGACATTAAACACTCAGAGATCTGACTTTAACACTCACAATGTGGACATTAAACACTCAGAGAGCTGACTTTAACACTCACAATGTGGACATTAAACACTGACAATGTGGACATTAAACACTCAGAGAGCTGACTTTAACACTCACAATGTGGACATTAACTGACGACTTTGTTTCATTCAGAACAAAATCATCTGCTCCGGGAAGCTCAGTGTGATAAAGATCTACCATGTCACTCAGAGTAAGATCACACTACACACTACACACACTACACACACAACACTGTACACTACTCACACACAACACACTACACACTGTACACAACACACTACACTAAGCCTAACCCACACTGTACACTACACACACAACACACTACACTACACACACTACACACTACACAAACCCCAACCCACACTGTACACTACACACACAACACACTACACACACTACACACTGTACACTACACACACACAACACTACAAACTGTCCACTACACACACAACACACTACACTACACACACTACACACTACACAAATCCCAACCCACACTGTACACTACACACACAACACACTTCAAATTGTCCACTACACACACACTACACACTGTACACCACATTAACCCCAACCCACACTGTACGCTACACTACAAACCACACACACAACACACTATACACTGCACATAACACACTATAGACTGTACACAACACACACAAGTAAGTGGTTACTGGTCTGCTTTTGGTGTTATAGGTGTATTTTAAATCAGTATTTTAAATCTGATGCAGCAGCTACAGGAAGCCAGTGGAGGGAGCGCAGTGGTGGTGTGGTGGGAGAATTTAGGAAGGTTAAACAAGTTGTGCAGCTGCATTCTGGATCAGTTGCAGAGGTCAGATGGTGCTCAGAGACAGACCTGCCAGGAGTGAAATGTAGTAGTCTAGTCTCAAAATGAGGACCTGAGTGGCCTGTGTGGATAGAAACGTCCTCCTGATCCTCCTGATGTGTAAAGGAGAAACCTGGCATGAACAAGTCAGGTTAGCGATGGGAGGCAAGAAGGACAGTTGGTGGTCCATTGTTCCCACAAGGTTGCGTGCGGTGACAGATGATGAGATCTGAAAGCTGTCCAGGATGATTACAAGATAAGATTGATATGGGGATGTAACTCCTGAGCTGCCATCCATGATGAGATGTCTGTCAGACATTCTGAGATCAGAGCAGAAACATGAGTGTCTGAGGGAGGAAAGGAGAGGAATAGTTGTGTGTCATCCACATAGCAGTGAGGATATGACCTCCACGTGAGTTTGAGTATAGAGGATGTGACCTTACCAAGAGATCGAGTATAGAGAGAGAACAGAAGAGGACCAAGAACTGAGCCCTGTCAGGCACCAGTGGGGTAGATGTGGATCCCCTCCATGTCACCTGAAATGACAAGCGAGTCTTGTGATTGTGTTGATTGCTGCTGAAAGGTCGAGGAGGATGAGGACTGATGACAATTTGGCTGATGTAGTGGCATGGAGCTTCTCAGTAACAGCCTCAAGGGCAGTTTCTGTGGAATGTGCCACTTTGAAGCCAGGCTGATCAGAATCATGGCGGTTGTTCTGGGTGAGATAGAGAGATAGTTGACGGTGCATTTAAAAGAGAAAAGTGATACTGGTCAGTAGTTACTGATGTCTGAGGGATCCAGGCTGAGTTTCTTTAGAATGGGAATAACCCACTGTCTTGAATGCAGTCGGTGCATGACCAGATGTTATGAAGTCATTATGAAATGGATAGGGTCCAGAGATGAGATTGCAGGACAAGATAATCTTCAGGATATCTTCTGCTGATAGAGGAGAAGAATGGGTCAGAGAAAGAGAAGGGGAATCCTGAATGTGTAGTGTAGGAGTCGGGGTAGGAGTGAAGGACTGGCAGGTTTTTCCAATCTTCTCATCAAAGAAGGTGGAGAAATTATCAGCAGTCATGGAAGATGGGAAAGGAGGAGGTGGCAGTGGACAATACACAATAAACACAACTCTACACTACACTACTAAACACTACACACTACACACTGTGATTTGAAGGAGAAAGTCCAATAGCAGGTGAAGAATTTAGGAAAAATTTAGAATTTAGGAAAAAATACCCAGAGATCTTCAAACTGTGAAAATTGTCACAGTCAGTGCCTTTGCTCCTGGCCATAACCAGGAACATACACACACACACACATATTCTCCCAAACTGACTACACCCCTTTTTAAAAAAAAAAAAAAAATCTTTCCAGAATCCCAGTACAGCTCTGGACCAACAGAAGAACAATTCATCTGAATCCTGGCTGCATTTCAGCTGCAGGAGAAATGCAAAGAGGTGAGCTGTGAAAACTCCACCCCTTCACCACACACAACAGTCTGCACCTGCTGAGTGTAAACATGTTCCTCACATTGTTTCTCTGTGGTTTTTTCACATCATGTGTGTGTAGATAGTGCATTACACCTCACTGAGTCTCACCATGTGAACACACTAGAGCAATAAAAATACACATAAAATACGTGTAAAATACACGTGGGCCCTGCTGTAGCTGTAGAGACAGTCAGGCAGCCATGTTGGCCTTTAAAGGATTAAAGGGTTAAAGATGCAATGATCAGAAAGAGAGAGAGAGAGAGAGAGAGACAGAGAGAGAGTGTGTGTGTGTGTTCAGTGTAGGATTCTCTGGGGAACTTCAGCAGGTCATATGCTGATGAGCGTTGCTAAGCAACAGAGCTAATGGTTCATTCATATTTATGAGCTGAGGGTTTGGAAGACTGTGTGTGTGTGTGTGTGTGTGTGTGTGTGTGTGTGTGTGTGTGTGTGTGTGTGTGTGTGCGCGCGTGCGCACGCTCCTCAATGTGTTATTGGTTACTGCAGTGACTCACAACCCAGGACACCAGGTTCATCACTTTACTGCTGATAGTTCAAAAACACACACACACCGGAATTTCTAAAATAAAGTAAATTCACTTTCTTTCTCTTTGTTCTTTTAATAAAAAATTAGTTTACTATAATTAAAGGTTCTTTAAGCAAATCCACCACTTAGAAACCAGTGATCTGTACATTTTTACGTTATAGTTTGATTTTAACATTTATTCTAGATTAGATTTTGGTCGTTGTTGTGCTGTCATTGTAAACATGAGAAAATATTAAACCACACACACACACACACACACACACACACACACACACACAGCGATGTTCTCACACACTAACTTTAGGTGTTTTAGGAATTTATTCCTCAGTCTCCTCTCTGTGTGTCAGTGAGCTGCTGAGAAACGGCTTTCAGTCGATCTAAAACACTTTAGTGATTTAATTTAAAAAAATCTTCTATTATTTTGTATTGCATATTATTATTATTATTTATACATTTTATTTATATCTGAAATGTTAACATTAATAAATATCTTAAATAAATAAAATAAAATAAAAACCTGAAATGAAATAAATTAAAATTAATTTATAGCTTTACTGATTTAATGATAAATGAATGTGACCCTTTTCTCAGTAGTACAGAGTTGATCTGAAAATGAAATAAATAAATAAAATAAGATGTAAGAAGTTATTTTGGTGAAGCTACTTTAGTGCATTAGTGATTTTCCTCACAGGAAGTGGACGTGTTTATTGAGAGTGATGGATAATTAATGCTGGAGTGTGTGAGCGATTCTCCCTCCTGTCAATACACACATTACAGTTTACTGATAACCGACCAATGTGTGTGTGTGTGTGTGTGTGTGTGTGTGTGTGATTTCAGCCTCAACACTTCAGTAATGCAGTAAATTATACTGCTGGACTCTCTCTCTCTCTCTCTCTCTCTCACACACACACACACACACACTCTGATCAGTATTTAAATAATGTTTAATAACGATGAGAAAGAGGAGAGGTGCAGATCCAGATTACACATTGTTCTATTCCAGGGGTGTGGCATAGGGAGTGCAGTGGGTGGAGCTAAACACATCCTCAATCCTAATTTAATCCCTTCACCCCTCCCAGATTTACACTCTCAGAACCACACCTGTAATATGTGTGTGTGTGTGTGTGTGTGTGTTGCTATACACTAATTGTCCTCATCCATCCTCACACTAACAGCCCCATCCATTAATTTAACTGTTTACACACTTTATCGACCGTCTTTAACAAACACACACACGCAAGGAACAGTTGAATGAATTGTGTATGGTAAGTGTGATTTTTACATTAACTCTAATAAACAATAAAATTAAAAAGTAAAGTGAATCAGTGATTTGTACGACACACACTCCAGTGTACAGCTGATGTGAAGCACAGAGGGAAACGGCCGTTTAAAATGATTTTTATTGTTATTTAGAGTAAAATAGAAATGTGGTTGTTTGTGTTAAACATGATGTACGATTTAAGCCAGCAGTAAAAATGCAGCGTTCAGTAACACACTCGGTCATAAAGCGTGTGTTTAATGGAGCAGATCAGTGATGAAATGTGCATCAGTTTAACACAAAAACATTTTCCCTTTCACTCAAGCCACAACACAATAACACCAATTATAATAAACACACGTGTGTGTGTGTGTGTGTGTGTGTGAGATGAATAATAACACAATAACATCACTTATAATAAATACACGTGTGTGTGTGTTGAATAGAGTGTGAGTGCAGAGTCAGCGTTACTGAGAATTTCACTTTGTGCTTTAATGCGCTAATAGAAATGTGAGATCCGCTGCGCCCTCTAGTGGCAAAACCACAACATCTGACTGAGAATGAAAATAAAACTGCTGTCTCGTACACACAACAATCACCACAGACACACAACACTCACCACACACACACACACACACACACACACACACACACACACACACAACACTCACCACACACACACACACAACACTCATGGCACACAGACACATAACACACACACAACACACACAGAACACTCACCACACAAACAACACTCATGGCACACAGACACATAACACACTCACCACACACTCACAACACTCACCACACACACACACACACACACAACACTCACAACACACACACAACACTCACCACACAAACAACACTCATGGCACACAGACACATAACACACACAAAACACTCACCACACACTCACAACACTCACCACACAGAGCACACACACACACACACACACACACACAACACTCACAACACACAAACAACACTCATGGCACACAGACACATAACACACACATTCTGAGAGACTGGAACAAGTGGGGAGTAAATCCCTCGCTGTGGTGCTGTTATAGGACCATAATAACTATCAGCCTTGTGATTGGTGAGAGCTTCCATATGCTTTACCCCAGATTAGCCCCGCCCACTTTCACTTTATATACACACTGTGAAGACTTTAAAGCTCTGAGACAATCAGTACAAAGAAATCTGTTCAAAGTTTCTCTTCTCTTCTCAGTGTGTTAGAGAAAAGATGCGAAAATGTAGCTGCACTTACCCAGTGTGTGTTAACTGCAATGTTTCAAACCCCAGATCCAAAATAAAACCTTTAAAGCTTTAAATAACAGACATAACCGTAAATCTACTCAACATCAGAAGAACCATCTGAAAGAATATTTATAAAAAGTGACCTCAGTATTGAAGGTAGGAATTATCATCTTAATTCCAACTCTATAAACTAAATCACTACTAATACAATTTTTTTTTTTTGTAGAACAAGTTTTCAGTATGAAAAGGTCCACATTCCGCTCATCACAGTGAGGATAAATTCACTCTGCAGATCAGCGGCGCCATCTGGTGTCAGAACTCTGAGGCTGCAGCGGGCACAGGATCACAGAAACTAGCCAGGTGAATTTCTAATCTTCAGCTGTCCACTGCACCCTCTGTAACCCACTGTGTCAATCCTAACATCTAAACATTCAGGTTTCTGCTGGAGCTCGGACCATTTGACCTTCCCCAGTTTGGCATTGCAGTTACCAGTGTTTGATGCAGGCCGTAATGAATCAACCAGCTGCGTGATGTGCCTGAGAGTATTCACTGTTATCACTAGTACAACCTTCCACGCCACAGTGCTGCGAGAAGCCTCCCTCTCAAACTGTACACAAAAACCTGATTCATCTGATCATGAATGTACTTTTTCAGAACATTATCAGTCCCTCAGACGATCTCTCTTATACTGGCGCCGCCTCTCCTGTCTCACAAGGAAAAGAACCCAGCCAACTTTTCTCTTGTTCTGTAAATAATGGCATATCTCACCAGAGAGGTGTTAGGAACAGTATCTATAGATCAGCTTTCGAGACCATGAGGCACGTTTATCTTTAGAGCAGAGAAGGAAGAGAGAGATAAGAGAGAAGCTGGCCGAGTGTGACGGTGGGTCGCCTCTTACGTTCCGATCAAACCAAGACTAAAAGAGTGACAAATACGACATATTCCACATATTTAACATAGAGAGTCAGAGTCTTTAAGACAATGATCATGAATTCAGAGATATTCAGAGATATAAAATCATGAATTATTCTAGATATTCTAAAATAAGGCAAATTTTTCCTTCAACTCTAAAGTATTACAGAATTAAATGAATCCAAAAAACAAAAACTGACTTTGTCAAGTTTATTGAGTGACAGCAAGTGCATTTTATGAGGCATTAATTCATACAGTAATAGAAAAAATATATAAGAATAATCTGGCAAAGAAATCTTCCTGGACTGTGTAATCTCTCAGTGTAAATGCATGACATGACCTCCCTCCTTATCCGCCATCTTCTTTTATATTTAACCCTTAAGCTCCCATGACTCATCAGTGAGTCCAGATTTACACCTCTCACTCTTATTACTTCACAAGTTTCCTGTTATTTTAACATTAGATACATAATAACATAACATAACATAACATGCGTTAGATAATTGAATAAAAGGCTCTTTCAGACTAAAGAGAGAAAACACACTTAAACACACAGACTTGCCAACCCAGAAAAGGAGTAATGTTATTGATCTGCTGCTCGAACTGTTTGAACGCATCTAACCAGTGGTAGTTTTAGATCAGACACTTTGTTGTAGGCCTACCTAGTCTTTTTTTTAATCAATTTTTTTTTCTTTGTCAAAATTTTTGGTGGCTAAAATTTGAGTGCCATCTCTAATAAATCTAATGAACTGATGTTATCTATAGACATGGCGAGTGTTAGCTAAATGGAACACACTGAATTTATTACATGAATTAACTCAAAACATTCTCCATTTGCCATAACAGAAATCAAGGATGCCGTGTCGAGACATCGTTCAAGTGAAAAAATCAAGACGAGAACATCTAACCCTGAAACGAGAGATGGAGGGAAGGGGGCGGGGCTGTCAGGGGGTCAGTAAATATCGGTGACTTCAAAACACCTACACAAATGTCAGTCATTCCACATTCATATGTCAGTTGGCTTATCTGCTGTTTTTTTCAGAGAAATAAGAAGACTGCTCTTTTTTCGTATTTTGTACTTTTTAAAAAGTTAAAAAGTATTTTGTACTTTTTTGTATTCTGTATTTTTGAGTGATAACTCGTAGCAGTATTCTCAGAGTTAAATATAGAGCTCCTCTGTAAAATGCGTAAAGGTTGGCAGGTCTGCTGGATCATAAAAATACACAGTCAACTACACAAGAATATAAAACCCAGATCCTCCAGTTTTGTTAAAAGTTTTACAAAAATGGCTTTTACACTCCGCCTTCTGCAGTATTTCAGCTCGCTGAAGGTTAGCCATCATGTGTCAGGTATTTGTCAGTTTACTTTGTCAGTTGTATTATACCACGAACTGGAAATGTGATTTTTCACATCAGGGAGTTGTTTCTTTATGGTTTCCATCTTAGTCAGTTTACTTTTGACTGTTTTCTTATTGTGATGCCACATGCAACAGGTCCCCTGAATGTGAAGCCTAGATAGAAGGTGACGTTTTCATTTCCAGCAGGCAACGAACTTTCATTAAGGGGATGGATGGAAAACTTTTCCATTTTAGGACCCTCAAGATATACACTTCCATCCTCTGTCCAGCCGTTTACACGCTTAAGCTCTCTCTCAATTTCTGGCATTTTGAACATTTCCCCTTCTACCCATTTCAGACGCTTTTCTGAAACTGAGGGGAGGTTTCTAATCCTACTCTTATGGACAAACTTGTAATATCCATGTCCATTTCCCAGGAAGAAGTGGGTGAAAATCCGTCTCTTTCTCGGAAGGATATCCTTCATTTTGGTCTTGTATGTTTGTTGGAGGAATTTAACAGCAGTAAGAATAGTTTTATATTTGTCCTCTTTTTCTTGATCAGTGTCATTGTCTTCTGGCCAGAACAGCAGTGTGCACAGGAAGAGAGCATTTGATGGGCATTTTGGTTTGTCTTGAAGAAATGAGCGGCTCAACTTTTGCAGATCCTTGAAGGGAGCCAGCTTAGGTGACGTAGGAGAGATTGCACTTAAGGCAAAATGTGATGCTATGTAGTTGATAAGATCTGCTTTGTCCATTTTAGCACCCTTTGGATGCAGTGAAATTATGTTTTCCAAAGTTGTGACTTGCTTTTTGTTTTTCTGGTCCAGGATGGAGAAGATTGTTGTGAAGTTTCCTCCACCAAGCTGGTAGATAGCCATGCGTTTGCTAAAGTCAGTCATTTTATCTAAATTAGACCGCCAGTTGCTGGTTGTATCGCTGAATGAGACCTCACAGAAGAACTTGCCATAAACAGAGGACTTGGCAACCAACCAATGTTTGGGGCGGTGTATTGTCAGCTCTGAGGTCTTGGAGGTTTCCTCCTCATCTGTATCCAGGTTTTTCTGGAAGTAACTCAGTTCTTCTGATACCCATTCCAAAGCCTTGTTCATTGTGGGCTGAAGGCTTTTGAGTTTGTCATGAAAGTGTTTCCATGGTGCTTCAATTTCCTTGGGAATGTGTTCTGTAAGCAAGTACGTCTGTAATTCAGAATGACCCCTAGGTTTATTTGAGAAAACATCAAGTGAAGAAATTAGCTCTAACAAGCTACACCCCACTTCTACAACTCCAAAGAATCCCGAGTTGTTCATTGTCTCAGTTTCTTCAGCAGCTACCATCTGACATTTTTGGAAACATTCAATTGCTTTAAAAGCTGTTTCAATGGCATCTGCTGTGGACTCTGGTGATTTCTGGAACTTTTCCATTGCTTTGCATTTTGTTGTGAACCATCTTCTGTACACCTGACCTCTAGTGTCAAGAATGTAGGAGTTCTTAGGCAATTTATTTGCTGCAATTTCTGCCCATTGTTCTGCCTTTTCAAATTTTTCATGCCAGTAGAAGAGACGAGCTAGCTGCTGAGCGAAATATGCATCCTTGTTGAATCTATTGTATGCCTCACTGAGAAGATTAATAGCATTTTCTGGCTTTTCATTTTGTCTCACATGTTCAATGAGGGGTGAGAAAAAAGTGTCTGATTTATCACCTCTGCTGATTTTGTAGCGTCTTATGAACAGTTCACGAAGGAACTTCCTGTACTCTTCTCCCCCAAATCTGTGATTAAAGAGTAAATCATTGCTGAGAAGTTCAAGCGCAAGCTCACTTTGTTGTTTGTCTCCCAAAAGCTGATGGAGAATTTCCTTTGCCACCACTTGGTGGATGATTCTGATCGAGTTAATGTGGGTTCTTTCATCTCTCAAATATATAAAGACCAATTTAGCCTGCTCGCTCAGAGAACTCTCAAATGTGTGTTGTCGAAATCTGTCTCCATAGACAGAGAGCTGGAGAGAAAGGAGGGCTTCACAATGTGACTGAGAAATGAAAGAGTTCTCCACATAGGTGTTGAGCAAAGCTACATATCGAATCAGCTGGTTGACGGCAGATGCGTGATCAATATCCTCTAATAAATTCCGTACAAACTTTTTCACATATTCAACTTCAAATTCCTCACTCATTAAAACAAATGTCAGAATGAACTCTGGCTGGAACTGTTGCTCAAGCTTTTCTCGTTTTCCTGCAAATTGTCTTTTTTCCTGTGGTGAAAGTTTGTGAGTCACAGAAACATTCAGTAAAGGTGAGTCCCTCGACATTTTCTCTGGATTGTTGGATCGTCTAACACGGAGGAGAATGAAACACGGTATTCCGTGTGCAATTTTTTTTGTGTTGACGGCTGTTTCTAATTCATTCCTCAACTCTTCTATATACTCATTATCACAATCCTCAACAAGTAAGAGAACAGTTAGACATTTCTGTGGATCTTTTTCCTCATACTCCCGAAGCATTACAGCATGTTGTGAAACCTTGTTAACAGCGTATGATGGTTTCACAACTGCACACCTTCGACTCTTTCTGTACTTCCACAGAACCTGCCTTGCCACTGTACTCCCTCCACTGCCAGGATGATGGTATATGTTGATGCATTTGACAGGCATTTGATCTGAACTGCATTTAAGAGAGTCCTCCAGAAGATTAATCACCTCATGATAGGCATCTCTTTGAATCATTTCCCCAACATACATCTCTGCAAGCCAGAAGTTCTCCCATGTCACTTTTCCTCCTCGATAAAAGTCTCTCTCTATTTCCTGTTTCTTTGACTCAGTGTCCAGTGCACTTTCTTCACATTGATTCACACACAAAATCACCAAGGAGTACATAGTTTCCTCACTGCGTGTCAGAAGATGGCAATTTGCTTTGGCATACGCAGGTAAGAGCTTGTTCACATGAGTACTGGGTCTCTGGACTTGCTGGACAATTGCATCGATGTGGCTCATTTTCAAACCTACTACACTTGAACTGTTCACTGTTTTCTCATCACACAATGAGATTTCAAGAGCAAAAGTCTGCCATTTCTGAAAGTTCCCTTCTGATTCTGAGATGCATATAATGTCTTCATGGCCCTGCATGTCTGTGAAAAACTCATCGAATGTCTTCAGTAGAGGTGTCTCTACAGGAGATGTGAGGAGGAAGATCACAAGGAAGGTTCCCTTGGGTAAGATATCCTTGCAGATCAGCGATACACAATCCTTTAGGAAAGTCCTCCTTGTTTTACACCATGTATTTTCATCACAAGGAGTCTCATTCCCACTGAAATCATTTCGTCCATTACAAAATATCCAACTTGTTTGGGAAAACAAATGTAGATGACCCTCGAATTCTTTGATGCTCTTGTCACTTGGAATTTTGTAGTTTTGCATGAAATGAAGGTTCACTGTATGGTGTTTATCATATTCATGGCATAATCCAGACACCATGGAATCTGGGTCAAAGTCAAACACACAGAATAATTTCATGTTCAACAAAAAATCTATGTGCTGGAGATCTTCCTCTGAAAACTTGTTTGTAACAAGTATGTACCATTTCTCCTTTTCTATTTGTTTCTTCCCACCTGTTATAAGCATGGTGAGTTTTCTTCCAAGATCTTCGCAAGGTTCTGGACTTTTGAAGCTATGTGCTTTCTCTGCTGCCTCTCTTTGTGAATCTCTGCTAACAACTCCTTCGTAAAATCTATTTATATCATCAACTGGTTCTGTTTTAGCACCAACTCTGTAATATGTTGTTTGCTTTTCTAACTCAATTTTATTGGTCTTCTCCTTGAACTTTGGCAAAGTGACAGAAAACACCTTATTTCTCACTAAGCTTACTGAAGGTTCAACATCAAACTCAACCACGTAGTGTTTTTCTTTCCGGTTGGGTTCAATTACCATAATGAACTCAGGTGGTCGTATACACTGGCGTACGAGCTCACTGTCACTTTTAAAACATCTTTCAATGTAATCCAGTGCATCAGTATACATGTCTTTTTCTCTAATGGGAATGCCAACGATTTCACCGTGTGCATAGCCAGAACCACCTCTGCTGTCCATTACACCGCAGTGTATCGTGCCATTTGATCTCACGTTCATGCATCCTGTGGCAAATTTAAGAACTTCATATGCCAGCTTGGCTTGAAGTCTTTGGCGATCTAAAGTCGCAGCTGTATTGAATGACTTGTACTCATGACATGGAGTTGTAAGACCAGAGACACCTGTTTCAGGAGGAAGAACATCATGCTTTACATAGGTGCAGTCGACGCCCGGTTTGCCAAAAGGTCGTGGCTTTGAATCTCTTTTTCTCGTTATAGTCACTGCATCTTGTTTCATCTGTTCTTCTTTCTGGGAATTGCTGGATATTGGAAGGTCCCTGATGAATGATGCTCCTTGGTCAGTACTTTTACGTGCATTATTCTGCTGCTTCTGAGGTTTTTGAGTCTTAACTAACTCATTTCTACTCTCTATTATCAGAAGTGCAGGACCAGATTTCATTCCAGTCTCTTTTTTCAGAAATTCCTCTGTGATTTTAAGAAGGACCTGGCCGTCTACTTCCTGTTCATGAAGAGTTTTAATGTAATTTTCTTTCACTCCTATTGAAGCCAACCACACGCTCACCATGTCCTCTGTCCATTTTTCAGTTGGAGTGCTGTGAAGTTCTTCTATAAATAAAAAAAAGAAAACATAACTTACTGACAAATGGCATGTAATTTATGACAAGATAGATATTTACAGTTCCTTGCAAAAGTGTTCAAATAACACTACAAATACAAGTAACACTAACACAGATTGTCCCAGCCAGTTTTTTTTAATTGCAAACCAACATGCTCTTAAGGTAAATTTATTAAAATACAGCAAATTGTATTATTTTTCAGCAGATCTATAAATAAATAAATGAATGGATGAATGAATGAATGAATGAATGATGTTTGCATAAGTATTCACTGCCTGTGCTGTGAAAACTCCAAGTTTGACGAAAGATGAAAGGTATTGCCCTAAAGAGCACACAGTTGTCAGACTGTGGACATGAAGGAAAGCTGTAAAAATGAAGATCAAGGAGTATTCTAAAGAAATAAAGCGTTAACGCTATAGACATGCACAAGACAGGAAAAGGCTACAAAATAATATCCAAGTGTTCGATATCCCACTCAACACTGTTGGATCAGTCGTGAAGAAGCTGCATCATTCCACCCAGGCATCGCCTAGACAAGGTTTCCCTCTAAACTCAGCATCAGAGCAAGAAGGAGACTGGTGAGGGAAGCCACAGAGAGGCCATCAATCACAGTGAAGGAGTTACACAGTTCAGTGGCTGAGAGTCAAGTGCTCCACATTGTGGGAAGTGGTATCTCAGTAGTTAAGATGTTGGCCTGCTGATCAGAAGGTTGTGAGTTCACATCTCAACATTGCCAAGCTGCCACTGCTGGGCCCCTGAGCAAGGCGCTTAACCCTCTACTGCTCAGCTGTATAAGTGAGATAGTTGCTCTGGATAAGGAAATGTGTTGTAAAATGCATACAACTGGTCGATATGGAGAAAGAAGCCATTACTGAAGGAAAAAACATATCAAAGCATGTCTGGAGTTTGCCAGAAAGCATCAGAGTGACCCAGCTAAAATGTGGGAGAAGGTTTGGTGCTAAGATAAGACAAAACTTAAAATGCTAAGTGTGGCATAAATGTAACATTGCCCATTCCTCAACAAACATCATCCCATCAGTAAAGTACTGGGGTGGCAGCATCATGTTGTGTGGATGCTTTTCCTCAAGGATGAAGGATGGATGGAGCAAAATACAGGGAGGCATTACAAGAGAACCTGCTTCAGTCTGCTAAAAAACTAAAGCTTGGGAGAAACTTCACCTTTCAGAAGGACAATGATGCCAAGCACAAGGCCAAAGCAACACAGTAGTGGTTCTACCAAGTACTCGTCTGAAGGGGGTGAATACTTATGCAAGCAGCATTTTTCAGTTTTAAATTTCTTTAAGATCTGCTGAGAAATAATGAATTTTGTACAAATATATTTTGAATTTGAATGAATTTGTATAAATGTACATGTGATACTTGCCCATTATCTCTTGTGGATAATCAGTGTCTTCAGTTTGTTTCAAATCAAGGCACCTGAAGAAGACAGAACAGGTTTCAAGTATTCTAGACTTTTCTTTATGTGTTATTTGGTCTTGCCCATTTTAATCAAACTGTTCTCCACCAAGGACAGGAGTGTGGTAAGAATAGAATAGAAATATGGGGTATAATATTTATCATTTTTGATTGATACACATTCACAAACTGCAAAAAAAGTTAAAATGAGTTTGAGTATAGCCATATGTATGCAGTATCCAATTATTATTCAATTCTGTTACACTAAAATAATTCAGAATAGGATAATTAATCTTATTTCTATACATTTCACTAATTTCAAGCTTTAAATTTTCTTATTCTATTGGCAGATAATTTTGACTCTTTCTATAAATAAATACTGTAATAATTAATAATAATTATCTGCCAATAGAACAAGCTTTAAGCTTGAAATTACTAAATGTCCAGTAATTAGTTTAATAATCTTACACTGGGTTTAATGCAATCTTATAATAGGAAATACAGATATATTTGACTATATTCAAGATATTTCAGTTGTTAGATGTTATTTTCTGCAGTGCACTCAATTCATTCTTATTTTAATTAACTAAGAGCAATAACTGTGAAGATTTAGTGTTGTATAATTGAGATAATTGGTAACAGGATAGCAGGTATTTTAACCTCACAGTGTTAAAATATTTAGAATAGAATGTAGTTCTTCAAATGTTGGGAATATTGGGGAATTGAACTGATAGTTCTATGATATAGCTGCCTGAAGCAACAACAGAAATAGTTATAAATAATCTCAAAACTTGAATATAATGGAAATTGACCAAGAAAGTGTGAGGTGTAAAATGCTGAGAGAATTAAGAGCAGCTGAGAACGTGGAGATCTCCTGTCTAAGTTCTCCTCTGATGTGACTGCTCCGAAGACATCGTTCTACAAAGGAAAGATCATCTGCATCCGATCTATGCAAGCTCCATACCATCATTTTTTAAACTTCAAACCTTCCCAACGTCTTCTAGATTACTGATGAATTCAAAACACTCTATGGAAAAAAAAAATAAGCAAACTCGGTCAAACTTTTCCTTCTACGTCTATTTCCACACTTCATTATCCCTTCATTCAGTGAATCTGCTCCACATTTTAGATTTGTTTCCTTGCGCTAAAGTAAAGAATCTTAACCTGCGACTGTTTCCGCAACCTGACACCAACCTCACAGATAAAGGCTCACAAAAATCCCCTGAGCTTTGTGGTCTGCTGTAAACAGGGCTTTCACACTGGCTGCTGAAGCTCGGCTGTGGCTCGTAAATAGTATCTATCGATAGTCCCAACTTGACATTCAAATGACCTTGTCCTGTATGGATCAGCCCCAGTTCCAGCGCTGAGTGCTGGGAGGGAACTGCTCAACTGCTCAACGCCCAGCAGTGGCTTTACCAGGAAGTCGCGTTAACTCGTTATTAATGCGCTATCACACACACACACACACACACACACACACACACACACACACACAAAAAATATCCGGTGCTTTGCACAGGAAAAAGATTTTTTCCGGTTTTTGTTTAGATTTAATTTAAATCTTTCGTTATGTGAATTGATTAGAAATCTTACTTGAATCCCGGACATGAATTTGATCAAGTGCAGGAGATCCAGTGAAGAGCGCTCCTCTCACCTACAGCTCTGTCCCCATCACTGCGCAGACAGAAGAGCAAGCCCACATGGTGCTGTGTTTTAATAACCCTGTGCTCAGACACCTGTGCTGGGAGACGAGCCTGTGCTCAGACACCTGTGCTGGGAGACGAGCCTGTGCTCAGACACCTGTGCTGGGAGATCAGCGCTTCGGTGCTGAGGGCGCAGATGGAGGAGAGCTTCTGGGAGCAGAGTTTCAGGTTTCCACAGGAACTCCGTGTTCACGCCCAACTTTCACTTACCGAGAAATGAAACTTACAGCAGCGCAGTACAAGAGGAGGATGAGCTCGTGCAGGCTGACCAATGAAGGGCGTTTAAAATGTAGCTCCACCCCCTCATAATAAATGAATGTGCTTCATTTAGTCCTAATAATGATGAAACGGGGATTTGGGCTGAAATCCCGTTCTTTCCGCTCACCGAACACGAATAACGGAAAACTAGTCGCTTTTTTCTTAAAAGTTTCAATTTGATGCTAGAAACAGAGGAAATGTCCCCTGCTGTAAATCAACATGCTGTGTTCAGTTAGTGGAAAAATGACACTTTAATGTTTAGAAGTGCTTAACACTGCCCACGTTTATTCAGAGTGTTGAGTGTGTTACACAGTCCCGCGAAGGGTTTGTGCAGGAAATGAAGAAATGAGCCGTGTGTGGGCTGTGATTTATTTATTTATTACTTTATTTCCGTTTCCTCACCTCTGAACTCTGACTTTTACACTCGAGCTGAAACACGCTGCGCCTTAACCGGAGTCCGGGCAGTCACGTGGTCGCTGAGCAGTCAGAGTCACGTGATTGCGTCAGGGCCAATCCGGTTGCAGTACAGAGGTCCAGCGGTGTGTTTTTGACGCGCACGGGTTCCGCTTCAGCATCGGCTCTAACATCAATTATTTCAGCATTTTACTGCTTTTTCACCCGCACACAGTGAGTAACAACCTTACACACACTCTATACACACACTCACACACACACTCTACACACACACTCTACACACACACTCCTGCTGTGAGGATTAAAGCTGCAGAGCTAAACACGGACACTAGTGCAGGAGCACAGCTGTGTGCGCGCGCTGCAAACACACTGAGTTAAGGTAATCACGTGTGTGTGTGTGTGTGTGAGAGAGAGAGAGAGAGAGAGAGTGTGTGTGTGTGTGTGTGTGTGTGGGAGTAGAGGAGTGGATGAATAGAAGAGTGGATGAATAGAAGAGTAGAGGAATAGAGGAATAGAAGAGTAGAGGAGTGGATGAATAGAAGAGTAGAGGAATAGAGGAGTAAAGGAGTAAAGGAGTGGATGAATAGAAGAATAGAGGAGTAAAGGAGTGGATGAATAGAAGAATAGAGGAATAGAAGAGTAGAGGAGTGGATGAATAGAAGAATAGAGGAATAGAAGAGTAGAGGAGTGGATGAATAGAAGAGTAGAGGAGTAAAGGAGTGGATGAATAGAAGAATAGAGGAATAGAAGAGTAGAGGAGTAAAGGAGTGGATGAATAGAAGAGTAGAGGAGTAAAGGAGTGGATGAATAGAAGGGTGGAGGAGTAAAGGAGTGGATGAATAGAAGGGTGGAGGAGTAAAGGAGTGGATGAATAGAAGGGTGGAGGAACAGAGGAATAGAAGAGTAAATATTGTAGATTTAATTCTGTGAATTAATGACGTTAATTTTCTGCTGCTGAATCTGAACTGATTCTGTTTGTTGGTCCTGTACCATTAGCACTGAAGCTAAGCTAGCTTTATACGTGTTATTAATACACACACACACACACACACACACACAGAGTCACAGAGTCACAGAAAAATAATTCATTAGTAACAGAGTTCAGTCACAGGCCTGAGTGTCTGTAGGAAAGGAGTCGATCCTTTTTGTTTACGATCTCGCTAATGCTAATGCTAATGCTAATCAGACTCAACTTCTGTGCCCAAAGCTAACTGACATTTACTGACATTAGCTTATTAGCTCATTAGCTCCTTAGCTCGTTAGCTAACCTTGTGTTACTGCTGTTGTTGATGTGTTTCATCTCTCTACTGTTCTAAAAGTTGTTATTCAGTTTAATCAACCTGATTATTATTAACATTCCCAATTTACCAGGCTTTTATGCAGTATTCCAACACTCCAGTATTCCGAACTTGTCAGTATTCTGTACACTTAAGTCTTCTGTACATTCCAGTATTCCATACACTTCAGTATTCCATACACTCCGGTATTCTGTACATTCCAGTATTCCATACACTCTGGTATTCCAAACTCTTCAGTATTCTGTACATTACAGTATTCCGTTCACTTAAGTATTCTGTACACTCCGGTATACCAAACTCTTCAATATTCCTTACACTCCAGTATTCCATACCCTCCACTTCAGTATTCTGAACATTCCAGTATTCTGTAGACTCCGGTATTCCTTACACTTCAGTATTCTGTACATTCCAGTATTCCATAGACTCCGGTATTCCAAACTCTTCAGTATTCTGTACATTCCAGTATTCCATAGACTCCGGTATTCCAAACTCTTCAGTATTCTGTACATTCCAGCATTCCGTACACTTCAGTATTCCGTACACTCCGGTATTCCAAACTCTTCAGTATTCCTTACACTCCAGTATTCCATACACTCCACTTCAGTATTCTGTACATTCCAGTATTCCATGCACTCTGGTATTCCATACTCTTCAGTACTCTGTGCACTACACCATACTCTTTGGTATTCTTTACACTTCGATATTCCGCACAGTGACTTTCAGAAATCAAGCGAGGTCAGACACGGGCGGCGAGGTCAGACACGGGCGGCGAGGTCAGATACGGGCGGCGAGGTCAGACACGGGCGGCGAGGTCAGACACGGACGGCGAGGTCAGACACGGGCGGCGAGGTCAGATACGGGCGGCGAGGTCAGATACGGGCGGCGAGGTCAGATACGGGCGGCGAGGTCAGTTACGGACGGCGAGGTCAGATACGGGCAGTCAGGTCAGTTACGGACGGCGAGGTCAGATACGGGCGGCGAGGTCAGTTACGGGCGGCGAGGTCAGATACGGGCGGCGAGGTCAGTTACGGACGGCGAGGTCAGTTACGGGCGGCGAGGTCAGATACGGGCGGCGAGGTCAGTTACGGGCGGCGAGGTCAGTTACGGGCGGCGATGTTACTTACGGACGGCGAGGTCAGATACGGGCGGCGATGTTACTTATGGACGGCGAGGTCAGATATGGGCGGCGAGGTCAGATACGGGCGGCGATGTCAGTTACGGACGGCGAGGTCAGTTACGGGCGGCGAGGTCAGTTACGGACGGCGAGGTCACTTACGGACGGCGAGGTCAGGTACGGGCGGCGAGGTCAGTTACGGGCGGCGAGGTCAGTTACGGGCGGCGAGGTCAGGTACGGGCGGCGAGGTCAGGTACGGGCGGTGATGTTACTTACGGGCGGCGAGGTCAGGTACGGGCGGCGAGGTCAGGTACGGGCGGCGAGGTCAGGTACGGGCGGCGAGGTCAGGTACGGGCGGTGATGTTACTTACGGGCGGTGATGTTACTTACGGGCGGCGAGGTCAGGTACGGGCGGCGAGGTCAGTTACGGACTCACTGCAGGGGGATTTTATAGTAAAATGTTAATTGTTGAATATGAATTGCACAAGTCATAGTATGAATGATGTCCCTCCACTCCTGCTGTTTAGGATTGTGTGTAGCTGTTTAGGATTGTGTGTAGCTGTTTAAGAGTGTGTGTAGCTGTTTAAGAGTGTGTGTAGCTGTTTAGGAGTGTGTGTAGCTGTTTAGGA
>JAKKZM010000073.1:108013-121093 GCA_037576825.1 Pangasius krempfi | reverse complement strand
TGTTTGCGTGATGATGTGTTTGCGTGATGATGTGTTTGCGTGATGATGTGTTTGTCTGATGATGTGTTTGCGTGATGTTGTGTTTGCGTGATGATGTGTTTGTCTGATGATGTGTTTGCGTGATGATGTGTTTGTCTGATGTGTTTGTGTGATGTTGTTTGTGTGATGTGTTTGTGTGATGTTGTTTGTGTGATGTTGTTTGTGTGATGATGTGTTTGTGTGATGATGTGTTTGTGTGATGTTGTTTGTGTGATGTTGTGTTTGTGTGATGTGGGTTGTGGAATGTGTCAATACCCGCTCGCTGATGACGCTGCTCAAGTGCTGGTCAAAAAGAAAAGAAAAAACAGTGTTTGATCACTTTTTAATTTTCATCATTAATTACCTTTCGTGCTCAGACTCCGTTCTCGAAGAGCTCCAGGGCCGGAGCGCGCTGCACGTTCTGCCACTTTGGGGTCATTTCCATATTTTTGTGTGTTTTTGCTTCACAGTGACGAGTCAGGGAGAGAGTGCCGCTGTGGCATTTATTCAACTCGGTTTTACTTCCGCAGACAAAAACAAAAGATAAAACATGCTGGCTAACGGATTAAAAAAATACATTAACCCTTTACACTCTAACACTCCGATGTTTTTGCACAGCTCTTACACAAAATGTGTAATTATTGGCAGGTTTGGTAATATAATTAGTAATATTGTGTAATATTGTTTGTAATATTGATGATTATATCATATATCACACAAGCCTAATAATAAAAAGTGTAACTCAGAGAAGTGTGCCCTTCATTCAGTGTAAACTGTGTGTTTCCTATAGGTGGGAACTGGCTGCCATGACGACCAACAGCACCATCAGCCGGCCCATCTTCTCATCTCATGGATAAACACACACACACACACACACACACACACACACACACACACACAGTGCACACTCACCGTGCTGGAGGAAAACTACAGTTTATTGACACTGGACATTAAACCACTTTATTCACGCTGTGTGTTAATCTGTTTATTTATCATGTGTTAATGAGGCTAGTAATAAGTGTGTTATAAGAGAGAGTGTGTATGTATTAGTACCTGTGTGTTAATGTATATGTGTGTGTTAGAGTGTGCTAAGTAGTGTGTGTATTAATAAGTGTGTTAATGAGTGTGTGTGCGATAATGAGCATGTTGTTAATGAATGTATGCTAATGAGCGTGTGTTTACATTGTGTTGGAATTAGAAGGTAGTGTCCCTAGGTAGGCAGCATGTTTAGGCAGCTTTAGTGCACTTCTGAGGGAAATCTCTGAGGAACCTCCTCATTTTGTCCTAGTTTGAGGGCATCATGTGACCTTCTCACTGTAAACAATCGCATAATATGTGAATCACTAGAGGAGTTGTTTACAAATGTAAATGAACCATTTGAGGAATTGTTCACAAATGTCAGTGAATTTCTCAAAGCTAACAATGTTGTTTGTGTTAAAGGACTTTTGGAAGTCGTTGTTGTAATTAATGTAACTTTTATGCAGCCTCCTTTAATGCGCTGGTTAGCCTTGATTAGCCTTAGTTAGCTAGCCTGCTATGTTACTGAGTAGACAGTGCAGTTTGTGCTGATTAGCAGTAAAATCATGATGCTAGTTACTGAGCCATGTTTAGGTAAAGTGAAACTAACTAGGTAACTAGTGAGTGACATTTAATTAAACGAGGTGTGACAAAACTGGAGAGATTATGCCGCTGAGGTTCATTTACAGCTAAGCTGCTGACCAGTGAGAGCTAGAGAATAAAAAAATGAGGCACTAGTTAGTCAATTAGCTAGTAACGCTAGTCGCTAAGTCACTAAAAGCTGAGGTGCTTGTGTCTGAGCAGAGAAGTGAGCGAGTGATAATGATGTGGAAAGAGACGTAGACGATGTCTGTTTAAAATTATAATGAGAAAATCAGAAGATAGAAACATGGAGCGAAACTCTAGTGCTAAAATATTGTAAACTGTGATCGTCAGTTTTAATAATAATCAGTGATGAAATATTTAGATTAAGATCCAGGTTGTGAATATTAATCAGACAGATTCATTAATGTCTTCTGTGTCTCGCATGTCCAGAGATCAGGATTATGGGATTGTTTTCTCTGAGAACAACACACTGATGTCCAAACACAGGATCCTTAATAAACAAGTAGAGACAGACTTTATCTCTGCTCAGCATGCTGCCTTTGTAGGGAGCCTCCTGAGGGGACTATGGGCCATGGTGATATTGTAGCTTCATGATTATCAGCACATGATTAACAGACACGAGGAAATTGTGTCTTAATTTTTATTGCTGAAATGTATGTAAATAAAAGTTTCTGTAAACAGCTGTGAGTGTGTGATATTAATGACTGTGTGTGTGTGTGTGTGTGTGTGTGTGTGTGTGTGTGTGTGTGTGTGAGACAGACTCCACCTGTTGAGCCGTTTTCCTGCAACCTTAAACTTCAGCACTAAACGAGCTTCACTCACCAACACAGTCATTACACATAACCAGTCATCAGATTTCTCTCTCTTTCTTTCTGTCTCTCTCTCTCTCGCTCTCTGTCTCTCTCTCTCTCTCTCTCTCTCTCCAGGGACTGACACTCTGGTTGGTAATGAGACGTTTGAGTCGAGTGAAGGTTGTTTTGAGCTGCTGATGGTGAAAGATGATGATTTATTGATTTGTCACTTTAACCCTGAACCCATCGCCGTGGTAACAGCGTGCTCTGGGATTAGTGATGACTTTTAACAACCATAACAATAAAAATAACATGGAGTTACTGAGATGTTCCATTAAGGTACTGACTCCATACACACTTTGTACATGATGCTGGTTAAAACATTCAAACTCATATGCAGAACAATATTAATATGGCTTTTTTCAGTTCTGAATCTGTTCATCTTTCTTAACTTCCTCCATTTTTGTGTTTTTGAAAATTTTACATGTTTAAAGATTTTGATCTTGCTAAATTAAGTTTCAGTCCTGCAAATTTAAATAAACTGCATAAACTGAGTGCCTTATTCATTTGTTTAAATCTGTTCACAATGAGAGCTCACTGTGTTTACTGTGTGAGTTCACTGTGAGTGTTCACTGTGTGTTAACTGAGTGTTCACTGTGAGTGTTCACTGTGAGTGTTCACTGTGTGTTAGCTGAGTGTTCACTGTGAGTGTTCACTGTGAGTGTTCACTGTGTGTTCACTGTGAGTGTTCACTGTGTGTTCACTGTGTGTTGACTGTGTGTTCACTGTGTGTTCACTGTGTGTTGACTGTGTGTTGACTGAGTGTTCACTGTGTGTTGACTGAGTGTTCACTGTGTGTTCACTGTGTGTTGACTGTGTGTTGACTGAGTGTTCACTGTGTGTTCATTGTGTGCTCACTGTGAGTGTTCACTGTGAGTGTTCACTGTGACTTCACTGTGTTCACTGTGAGTGTTCACTGTGACTTCACTGTGTTCACTGTGAGTGTTCACTGTGTGTTCACTGTGAGTGTTCATTGTGCGTTCACTGTGTGTTCACTGAGTGTTCACTGTGTGTTCACTGTGAGTGTTCACTGTGTGTTCACTGTGTGTTCACTGTGAGTTCACTTTGTGTTCACTGTGAGTGTTCACTGTGAATGTTGACTGTGTGTTCACTGTGAGTGTTCACTGTGAGTTCACTGTGAGTGTTCACTGTGAGTTCACTGTGTTCACTGTGAGTGTTCACTGTGAGTTCACTGTGTTCACTGTGAGTGTTCACTGTGTGTTCACTGTGTGTGTTCACTGTGAGTGTTCACTGTGAGTTCACTGTGTTCACTGTGAGTGTTCACTGTGAGTGTTCACTGTGTGTTCACTGTGAGTTCACTGTGTTCACTGTGAGTGTTCACTATGAGTTCACTGTGTTCTCTGTGTGTTCACTGTGAGTGTTCACTGTGAGTTCACTGTGTTCACTGTGAGTGTTCACTGTGTGTTCACTGTGAGTGTTCACTGTGTGTTCACTGTGAGTGTTCACTGTGTGTTCACTGTGTGTTCACTATGAGTGTTCACTGTGAGTGTTCACTGTGTGTTCATTGTGAGTGTTCACTGTGTTCAGTGTGTGTTCACTGTGTTCACTGTGAGTGTTTACTTAGTGTTCACTGTGAGTGTTAACTTTGTTCACTGTGTGCTCACTGTGTGTTCACTGTGAGTGTTTACTGTGTGTTCACTGTGTGTTCACTGTGTGTTTACTGTGAGTGTTCACTGTGAGTGTTCACTGTGAGTTCACTGTGTTCACTGTGAGTGTTGACTGTGTGTTTACTGTGTTCACTGTGAGTGTTGACTGTGTGTTCAGTATGTGTACACTGTGAGTGTTCACTGTGAGTTCACTGTGTTCACTGTGAGTGTTCACTGTGTATTCACTGTGAGTGTTCACTGTGTGTTCACTGTGAGTGTTCATTGTGTGTTCACTGTGTGTTCACTGTGAGTGTTCACTATGAGTTCACTGTGTGTTCACTGTGTGTTCACTGTGAGTTTTCACTGTGAGTGTTCACTGTGAGTGTTCACTGTGTGTTCACTGTGAGTGTTCACTGTGTGTTCACTGTGAGTTCACTGTGAATGTTGACTGTGTGTTTACTGTGTGTTCACTGTGAGTGTTGACTGTGTGTTCAGTATGTGTTCACTGTGTGTTCACTGTGAGTGTTCACTGTGTGTTCACTGTGAGTGTTGACTGTGTGTTTACTGTGTGTTCACTGTGAGTGTTGACTGTGTGTTCACTGTGTGTTCACTGTGAGTGTTCACTGTTTGTTCACTGTGAGTGTTGACTGTGTGTTCACTGTGAGTGTTGACTTGTGTTCACTGTGTGTTCACTGAGTGTTCACTGTGTGTTCATTGTGTGTTCACTGTGTGTTCACTGTGTTTCACTGTGTGTTCACTATGAGTGTTCACTGTGAGTGTTCACTGTATGTTCACTGTGTGTTCACTGTGTTCACTGTGAGTGTTTACTTAGTGTTCACTGTGAGTGTTAACTTTGTTCACTGTGTGCTCACTGTGTGTTCACTGTGAGTGTTTACTGTGTGTTCACTGTGTGTTTACTGTGAGTGTTCACTGTGTGTTCACTGTGTTCACTGTGAGTGTTCACTGTGTTCACTGTTTGTTCACTGTGAGTGTTGACTGTGTGTTCACTGTGAGTGTTGACTTGTGTTCACTGTGTGTTCACTGTGTGTTCACTGAGTGTTCACTGTGTGTTCATTGTGTGTTCATTGTGTGTTCACTGTGAGTGTTGACTGTGTGTTCAGTATGTGTTCACTGTGAGTGTTCACTGTGTGTTCACTGTGTGTTCATTGTGTGTTCACTGTGAGTGTTCACTGTGTGTTCACTGTGTTCACTGTGAGTGTTCACTGTGTTTCACTGTGTGTTCACTATGAGTGTTCACTGTGTGTTCACTGTGTTTCACTGTGTGTTCACTATGAGTGTTCACTGTGAGTGTTCACTGTGTTCAGTGTGTGTTCACTGTGTTCACTGTGAGTATTTACTGTGTGTTCACTGTGAGTGTTCACTGTGTGTTCACTGTGAGTGTTCACTGTGAGTGTTCACTGTGTGTTCACTGTGTTCACTGTGAGTGTTTACTGTGTGTTCACTGTGAGTGTTCACTGTGAGTGTTCACTGTGTGTTCACTGTGAGTGTTCACTGTGTGTTCACTATGTGTTCACTGTGTTCACTGTGAGTGTTTACTGTGTGTTCACTGTGAGTGTTCACTGTGTGTTCACTGTGAGTGTTCACTGTGTTCACTGTGAGTGTTCACTGTGAATGTTGACTGTGTGTTTACTGTGTGTTCACTGTGAGTGTTGACTGTGTGTTCAGTGTGTGTTCACTGTGAGTTCACTGTGTTCACTTTGAGTGTTCACTGTGTGTTCATTGTGTTCACTGTGTGTTCACTGTGAGTGTTCACTGTGTGTTCATTGTGTTCACTGTGTGTTTACTGTGTGTTCACTGTGTGTTCACTGTGAGTGTTCACTGTGTGTTTACTGTGTGTTCACTGTGTGTTCATTGTGAGTGTTCACTGTGTGTTCATTGTGTTCACTGTGTGTTCACTGTGTGTTTACTGTGTGTTCACTGTGAGTGTTCACTGTGAGTGTTCACTGTGAGTGTTCAGTGTGTGTTCACTGTGAGTGTTCACTGTGTGTTCATTGTGTTCACTGTGTGTTCACTGTGTGTTCACTGTGTGTTCACTGTGTGTTCACTGTGTGTTCATTGTGAGTGTTCACTGTGTGTTTACTGTGTGTTCACTGTGTGTTCATTGTGAGTGTTCACTATGTGTTCATTGTGTTCACTGTGTGTTGACTGTGTGTTTACTGTGTGTTCACTGTGAGTGTTCACTGTGAGTGTTCACTGTGAGTGTTCAGTGTGTGTTCACTGTGAGTGTTCAGTATGAGAGTTAAAAGAGAGAAAAACACTTGCACATAATGAATAGTCTTTTTCACTCTGTGAGAGTGTTTTTCTGTCTTTTTAGGTCCCTCTTGCTCCCTTTATGTCTCCTTCTTTTCCCTTTTTTCTGCCTGCCTACGATTCTCTCTCTTTGTCTATGCCTGTCTCTGTCTGTCTCTGTATCTCTGTCTTTACGTCTGAATTTATTTCTATATCAGTGTCTCTATCTGGAGTAATAAATCATATTTATGTTCAGGTTTGTTTCCTTTCTGTGTGTTCAGTCTGTCAGTACTGCTCTGCTATAAAGCACTGTGTGTGTGTGTGTGTGTGTGTGTGTGTGTGTTATCTGGTTAAGTGCTGCCTGCAGACGCTCTGTGTGAGCCGGCGGCTGCCAGAGACGTAGAGTCCCTCAAGAGACACAGGAAACTCTCTCTCTGTCTCTCTCTCTCTCTCTCTCTCTCTGTCTCTCACTCAAGCACACACTTAATTTAAAAGGCTTAATGATACAAACAAAACTGTCTCTCTTTCCATCATACTATTAGCAATAGTGTGTGTTGATTAGTATGAACTGTTATTATTATTATTATTATTATTATTTAATTATTTTTAAAACTGATCTCTGGAAACATATGCACTGAGCTAATAAAGCCCATCATGGTTTTATCACTCCTTTAAACATATTCATTTTGTCATTTGTGTATTTTTTCTTTTGCCCTTTAAAGTTGTTTTAGGAAGAAAAAAAACTTTGCAAAACTGTAACCATCAGTGGAGATGAATTCACAGCAATTATTAGAATTTTTTTGAAAACTCAAAACAATACAGGAACTTAATGTATTTGAATTTCAGGTTTCTTTTTGTATGGACACAATTAATAAATCTGCCACCTGTAGAAAGTTTTTATTTACAGAACATCACAAAATCACCTGTAATGTGGACTATAACAGAAGCAGTGAGTGTTTTAAATATTTAGTAATAATTATTTAGTTAGAGGCTAAGAATTGTTACATCACACTATAGTGTGTGTGTGTGTGTGTGTGTGTGTGTGTGTGTGCTTGTGGTTCAGTAGCTCTGCAGTGATAATGATCTGTGTTTACAGGAGCAGATCACTGATCAGTGTGTCCACACGTTCCTGATAATACACAGTCAGAGAAGTACAGCTCCTCACACACACACACACACACGAGATTTACTCATCCACCACAGGCTTTGGGTTGTGAAGCCACGCCCATTTGCTTGCGCCTCCCGCTGTTTAACCCCGCCCCTTCACGACTTAAATAGCTCGTGGTGGTTACATCACTGTGACGTCAAGGCAGTTTTTTTTCTGCGGCCGACTAGACGCGCGGCGTATAAAAGCCTTCAATACACACTGTCCCTCACACACACTCTCTGTGAGGTGAGAGATACACATACACACACACATACACACACACTCTCTGTGAGGTGAGAGATACACACACACACACACACACACACACACACACATACACACAGACTCTCTGTGAGGTGAGATACACACACAGACACACAGATGCACACTCTCTCTGTGAGGTGAGATACACAAACACACACACACACACTCTCTCTCTACTGGTGTCTTCTGATGCACTTTTCCGTTACAGTGATTTTCTTTTTCTTAGACAGTTTCTTGTGCATGTTATTTTATTTGATTAATTAAATCTATTTTCTTCTCTGAACAGAAGCTGAACACCGGAAATGACGCTCGGACACTCATTATCCTACTATTCACCTTCATCTTTATTTTCATCATCATCATCCACCTCGTCCTCTCCAGTCGCACGCGGCTCTATCCGGAAGAACCGGAAGTTCCGGTGAGTTTCTATCACTGCACCGTTTACAGCAATCATTTAGGATTTTGTACAATGATAAACACGAGGCGCAGCACAGAGAATAAAACACACAACACCAGAAATCTCTCATAATCACCTACCAAAACATAATATAATAATAGTAATAATAATAATAATAATAATAATAATAATAATCTTTATTTATATTGATAAAAACACTGAACAAATTGTGTTTTTGATAAAACGCATTGCTAAAATAAACTATGAAAATTTATCAAGTCTAATTTTACTGAATTATCACAATAATAACAGGCTACACGAGGGAAACTTCATTAATATTTATATTTAGAATAAATATCAATAGAATTTAATTTTAGTAATTTACATTCATTCGGACTGCGATTAAAAACACGACATTAATTTTGTTATTTCTCTGAGGTTTTCTGTGACGTCATCACTCAGTAAGGGGTCTGAATTCAGTCACAGCTAATCATTTCAATATATATTACTAAACTGACACGTGTGTGTGTGTGTGTGTGTGTGTGTGTGTGTGTGCATGCGCGCGCGCTCGCGCAGGTCCACTAAAGGTGCTTCGAAAGCGCGGCGTGATTTGATTAATGCAGAAATCCGGAAGCTGCGCGCGCTGTTGCCGATCAGCGCCGAGGAGCGCGAGCGTCTCTCCTACCTGCACGCGATGTCCGTCATCTGCACGTTCATCCGGAAATCCGTTCTGCTCGCGCGTAAGACCTTTCAGCCGATCTACAGTAATAATAATAATAATACTAATAATACTACTACTAATAATAAAGACCCGCCATCTGAGCACTCCGAACGCTCCTGCACGCGGGCCTCATTGACGCGCGCGTGCGTGTGTGTTCCTGCGTGAAGGTGATGGAGTGTGTGTTATACTCACTGGTGTGTGTGTGTGTGTGTGTGTTATACTCACTGGTGTGTGTGTGTGTGTGTGTGTGTTATACTCACTGGTGTGTGTGTGTGTGTGTGTGTGTGTGTTCCTGTGTGAAGGTGATGGAGTGTGTGTTATACTCACTGGTGTGTGTGTGTGTGTTGCTTCGTGAAGGTGATGGAGTGTGTGTCGTCAGTGGTGATGAAGATGTGACTCCTGCATGTGAAGATCAGCTAAACGCACTTCCTGGTTTTTTGGTTGTGATGACGAGTGAGGGGAAATTACTGTACGTCTCGGAGAACGTGTCTCACTACCTCGGCCTTTCCATGGTGAGTGACCGTCACCTTTTACGCCTCACGCTGTGGTCATGTGATCTGTGACATCATTATGGTCCGTGTGTGATGTTGGTCAGGTGGAGGTTCTGCAGGGAGACACATTTTACAGCATGATCACCAACAACGACACAGAAAAAGTCAAGTTCTACCTGCAGGACAAGAACCTAAACACAGGTAACACACACACACACACGGCACCAGCTTGCATTATGATTATAATAATAATAATATGTTTATAATAGGCTTATCTCATGCTCTCTGTCTGTCTGTCGGTCTCGCTCTCTTTCTTTCTCGCTCTTTCTCTCTCCTTCTCTCTCTGTCCATCTCTCTCACTCTCTCTTTCACTGTCTGTCTTCATCTGTTCTGTAGAGAGGAGCTGTGTGTGTGTGTTCAGGACTAATAGACAGTGCTGCCCCCTGCTGGTCAGGATGCGTGTGTTCGACCCTCAGCGGTGCCTCGTTGTGGCTCTGTGTTCACCTTCACTGAGAGAAAGAGACAGCTTTACCACCACACACACACCTGACATGAGATACACACACACACACTATAGGTAAGAAACACACACACACACACACACACACACACACACAAACTCTATTAGTATGATCTGAGACACAACCGCTGTGTGTGTGTGTGTGTGTGTGTGTGTGTATGTGCGTGTGCAGTGTGGTGTTACATTTGGGTTATGAGGCGGAGGAGCTGATTGGTCAGTCCTGGTACAGCATCATCCATCCTGATGACCTGTTACTGAGCGCCAGAGGACACAAACAACTGAGTAAGTCTCTATCTCTCTCTCACACACACACACACACACACACACTGTGTCTGTTATTGAAAAATGAGACACAACCTCTAACACCTGGTGTTGATTAGCACGGTGCTAATTTGTGTGTGTGTGTGTGTGTGTGTGTGTGTGTGTGTGTGTGTGTGTATATATACAGTGCACTGTGAGCAGGTAGACTTTGTGCTGCGAGTGCAGGATAAACAGCTGAACTGGGTTTGGCTGTACATCATCGCCACCAGGCAGACACAGAGTCACATGATCACCTGCACCAATTACATCATCAGGTAATTATACCTCATAGTACAGCTTACATGCTACAACTAACACGCTAGAGTTAACATGCTGTGTGCTGTTCATCATTAACTCCAGCTGCACTTCCTGGAGGAAACAGGAACAGACAGTAATGTAGGATAAAAAGAAGGTAAACGTTTTGTTGTGTTGTGTTGTAGTGAAGTCATGGCTGAGGATCTGAGACACAAACTCAGCGCTGTGTCGTCCATTTCTTCTCCATCCCTCAGTCCTCCAGGATCCCAGAATTCCCAGCGCTCCACCAAGAGACCAGCAGAGGGCAGCGCTGAGAGCAGGAGAAGGAAAAACAGACGAGTGTCTATAGCAGCGTCTTCCTCTCTTCCCTACAGTCCTAATTCCTCCTTCTCTTCTCCAGCACAGGAAGTTGGCAACATAGACTTGGTGTTCAGCACTTCAGCATTTTGCCCATTTTACACCTTCCCCTCTCAGAACTCCCCTCTCCAGTGGCCCAGCTTTGACTCCACCCCACTGACCCCGCCCCTATTCTGTTACCCTTCCGAGGTCAGTGTTCCCGATGACCATGCAGAACTTCCTGGCAGCTTGTCAGACAGTTTCCTGTACCTCGAGGACTTCAATTCTTTTTCTTCGTCAACGACAGGAAGTGATAGAACATTCCATGCCCCAGAGGATTATGGGTGGTCAAGTCTGCAGACACTGCCTCCACCTCCTCTACATTACAGTGAGATGGAGCAGGCTGAGATCAGTGTCCTTGCTCAGCAGATCTCCTCTCTGGCCAGCAGCTTTGATTCATACTGTACTAAAAGCTCTGCCCATCGATCTGACCACACCCCTGGCTTGCAGTCTTGTGACCCTGAGGCCTTCCTGTTGGATGAGGAAGTGATTGACAGTGTAATGCATGTTCCCAGGGCTACACTGGAGGTTCAGGCTCTTGAGGCTCTGCTGGATTTAGAAAGGTGTTCAGAGGAACAACAACATGAGTTCAGCCTTTATTCGCACACACAGCAAGGTAAAAACACACACACACCTTCATACACACACATACATACACACATGTGCCCACACACACAAACACACCCACATACATTAGAGTGTTGTTTACATGTTAATGTGACGTTTAGTAATAATAATAATAATAATAATAATAATAATAATAATAATGTTTTGGGTGTGTGTATGTTTCAGATGGGTTTAGTGATGAATCCCTGTATTAAAGTGGCATATGTCTGGGACTCCACTGACCAGGTACCTTGCCACGTTGTCATGGAGCTGCTGCTGTCTTTCCTCACTGTTGCCATCAGAATGGGCTTCCTGTGTTTTCAATAATCAATGATCAGTAATCAATAATGAAACTGTTATTAATAATGAGTATTACTACCTCTGATATCATCACCTGTTTACTCTAATTACACACAGCTTTTATTTTAAATATAATCTTCATTATAATATTATAATCTCTTTGGCGTGCGTGCGTGCGTGCGTGTGTGTTTAACTGAATTATTATACACACTGTTCTAAACTATTGTTATTGTAAATAGCTTACAGTCTGTTTTTATTTTTGTAATATTAATAAAGTTAAAACTGCAAAACAAAACCGCCCCCTCACTGTTTACTCTGGTACCCCCCTCACTGTTTACTCTGGTACCCCCCTCACTGTTTACTCTAGTACCCCCCCCCCCTCACAGTTTACTGTAGTACCCCCCTCACTGTTTACTCTGGTACCCCCCTCACTGTTTACTCTAGTACCCCCCCCCTCACAGTTTACTGTAGTACCCCCCTCACTGTTTACTCTGGTACCCCCTCACTGTTTACTCTGGTACCCCCCTCACTGTTTACTCTAGTACCCCCTCACTGTTTACTCTAGTACCCCCCCCTCACAGTTTACTGTAGTACCCCCTCACTGTTTACTCTAGTACCCCCACACTGTTTACTCTGGTACCCCCCGCACTGTTTACTCTGGTACCGCCCTCTCACTGTTTACTCTGGTACCCCCCTTCACTGTTTAATCTGGTATCCCCCCTGCCCCCCCTCACTGTTTACTCTGGTACCGCCCTCTCACTGTTTACTCTGGTACCGCCCTCTCACTGTTTACTCTGGTACCCCCCTCACTGTTTACTTTGGTACCCCCCTCACTGTTTACTTTGGTACCCCCCCTACCCCCCACTATCAAGGCAAGGCAAGGCGAGGCAAATTTTATTTATAGAGCACAGGTTTAACACAACTGTAGTTGATCCAAAGTGCTTTACAATAAAAAATAAATCTGAATTTAAAAGCGAAAAGTCACACATACAGGTAAGCACACACACACACATGCCCACACACACACTCGAGTCTAACAGTATAATAACTCTCTAGTAACATTGATTTCTTCCCCGTTTGTGTTGTGTTTAGTTTCAGAACAGATAAGCTTGCACATCAAAGTATAAGGACACTAAGAAGACTGCATTGCAGAGCCAGTGTGATTATAGCAGCACACACAGTTCACCAGTGCGCACACACTCTGCTACAGAGAAGAGAATGAAGTTTGAACACACAGCCATTACCCACAATCCCACTGTACATTTACATTTACGGCATTTGGCAGACGCCCTTATCCAGAGCGACTTACAATAGTGCTTTGAAGTCTATCAAAA
>JAKKZM010000066.1:203288-222723 GCA_037576825.1 Pangasius krempfi | reverse complement strand
TCAAAGCACTATTGTAAGTCGCTCTGGATAAGGGCGTCTGCCAAATGCCATAAATGTAAATGTAAATGTATAGACCCGATCAAACATCTACAGACCCCATCAAACCTCTATAGACCGTATCAAACCTCTCCTAACCTCTACAGACCCAATCAAACCTCCACAGACACTAGCAAACCTCTACAGACCCTATCAAACCTATCAAATCTCTACAAACCTCAGCAAACTTCTACAGACCCTATCACACCTCCACAAACCTCTAAAGACCCTATCAAACATCTATAGACCCTATCAAACCTCTATAGACCCTATCAAACCTCTGCAAACCTCTACAGACCCTATCAAACCTCTACAGATGCTAGCAAACCTCTACAGACCCTATCAAACCTATCAAATCTCTACAAACCTCTACACACCCTATCAAACCTCTACAGACCATTTCAAACGTCTACAGACCCTATAAATCCTTTACAGAGCCTATAAAACCTCTCCAGACCCTATCAAACCTCTACGGACCCTATCAAACCTCTACAAACCTCTATATACCCTATCAAACCTCTATAGACCCTATCAAACCTCTACAAACCTCTACAGACCCTATCAAAACCTCTACAGACCCTAACAAACCTCTACATACCCTATCAAACCTCTACAGAACCTAGCAAACCTCTACGGATCATATCAAACCTCTACAAACCTCTACAGACCCTATCAAACCTCTACAGACCCTATCAAACCTCTACGGACACGATCAAAACTCTATAAACCTCTACAGACCCTATGAAATCTCTATAAACCTCTACACACCCTATCAAACCTCTACACAACCTATTAAACCCCTCCAGACCCTATCAAACCTCTACGGACCCTATCAAACCTCTACAAATCTCTACAGACCCTATCAAACCTCTACATACCCTATCAAACCTCTACAGACCCTATCAAACCTCTCCAGACCCTATCAAACCTATATAGACCATATCAAACTTCTACAAACCTCTACAGAACCTATTAAACCCCTCCAGACCCTATCAAACCTCTACGGACCCTATCGAACTTCTACAAATGTCTACAGAAACTATCAAACCTCTACCGACCCTATCAAACCTCTACAGACCCTATCAAACCTCTCCAAACCTCTACAGACCCTCTCAAACCTATCAAATCTCTACAAACCTCTACAGACCCTATCAAACCTCTACAGACTATCAAACCTCTACGGAACCTAGCCAACCTCCAAAAACCTCTACATACCCTAGGAAACTTCTACAGACCTTTCAAACCTTTACAAACCTCTACAGACCCTATCAAACATCTACAGACCCTATCAAACCTCTATAGACTGTATCAAACCTCTACAAACCTCCACAGACACTAGCAAACCTCTACAGACCCTATCAAACCTATCAAATCTCTACAAACCTCTACAGACCCTAGCAAACTTCTACAGACCCTATCAAACCTCTACAGACCGTAGCAAACATCTACGGACCCTATCAAACCTCTATAGACCCTATCAAACCTCTGCAAACCTCTACAGACCCTATCAAACATCAATATAACCTATCAAAACTCTACAAACCTCTACAGACCCTATGAAACCTCTACGGACCCGATCAAACCTTGACGGACCCTATCAAACCTCTACAAATCTCTACAGACCCTATCAAACCTCTACATACCCTATCAAACCTCTACAGACCCTATCAAACCTCTCCAGACCCTATCAAACCTATATAGACCATATCAAACTTCTACAAACCTCTACAGAACCTATTAAACCCCTCCAGACCCTATCAAACCTCTACGGACCCTATCGAACTTCTACAAATGTCTACAGAAACTATCAAACCTCTACCGACCCTATCAAACCTCTACCGACCCTATCAAACCTCTACAGACCCTATCAAACCTCTCCAAACCTCTACAGACCCTCTCAAACCTATCAAATCTCTACAAACCTCTACAGACCCTATCAAACCTCTACAGACTCGATCAAACCTCGACGGACCCTATCAAACCTCTATAAACCTCTACACACCCTATCAAACCTCTACACACCCTATCAAACCTCTTTTAAACACACAGTTCATTTTCCTCTCATGTGAAAAACATGAGAGTAAACAGACGCTGCTCCATCACTAACGCTATTGTTGGGAATCTCACTAAGAAATAAGAAATGTGATTAAAACCCCTGACCAGGCATGATTAATCAGTGACTCCACTTATGACACTATGACACCACTTTAGTAATTCACCACTTCACTTACCCACAACCACATCTCAATTTGTTCAGAAGTGTTTGTTCACACAGTTCCTGATCAGACCAGTTACACCCAAACAATTCAGATTGAAATGGCTACTGATCTCACTTGGACTGGGGAGTGGTGACACGACTTTACTACACAACTAGATCATGAACTTAATTAATATTATTATTAGTAGTAGTAGTAGTAGTAGTAGTAGTATACCGTGTTTACATCTTATGAACTTTGTGAGCTCTACAAAGAAAATTCTTTTTTTCCTCACTAATTCCTTGGGTTCTCCCAAACAAAAACAGAATGAAGAACTATTTAGTGCCACCATTCAGTTTTTTTGTTTGTTTGTTTGTTTTTTGCTAATTTGCATATCCAAAACTTCCTTTTGCAAACTAGTCCTAAGATTTCTGACCTATCTTCACAAACTTGGTGTCAATCTACTCAGCAGAGTGTGAACCTCAATAATTATCAAAAACATGTTAAAGTTTGTAAACAATAGATTCGCACAAAACTTGAAAGACATACACAGGACTTGATTCTGAGGTCATAGGCAATGTTTGGGGCATGGTCCTACATAAGAGTAAGAGCTAAGGTCAGATAGTTGTTTCTGATATTTGATGATGACCTGATTACCTGAAATAAAAAATATGTGGCCGCCACTGGCCATTCAGATTTCAGCAGGCATTTGACAATGTTCCCATTAAGCTCTTGTCACAAAACTTGAATAGTATGTTCAGGGAGGGTCTTACTAGCATCTGATGCAGTTTCACTCAAATTGGCCACATTCAAGTTTGTAAGGTTCGGAGTTAAGTTCAAATTTCAAGTTTCTCAGGAACCAAAAGTCCAATTAAGCTGAAATTTGGTCTGCTCCATGTTTCTGCTCATCTGTAACTGGATTCTTAATAATCACTGAATTACATTAAAGTAATATGACCAAGTCTGGAAACTACTCTTATGCCAATGTGATTTGTACTGTTTCATGAGACAAAATACATTCAGATTTAATGATCCTAAATAAGACTACTTTGCTTGTGTGAGGAGTGTGTGCAGTTAGTGGAGTGTGGTGAGTGATTTACAAAGAATAATTGCATCATTTCCATCACATGCAAAAGTGAGTTCAGATATCAAAGAGGTCTTCAAGGTTCTTCAGTTTGGTTGGATGTTTATTGACTGCAAATTTCAAACACTCCCACAGATCCATTCCCACAGAATGGGATTCAGATCTGGACTTTGATTTGGCCAGTGTATAACATTCCCATTTTGTTTTTTAACCACTCCTGTGAAGCTATGGTCTTGTGTTTGGGATCCTTGTCCTGCTGAAAGTTGGAGTTTCACCCAAACTTTATTTTTTTTTATTTATTTATTTTTTTTATTATTATTTTTTTTAGCAGACTGAAGCAGATTCTCTTGTAATGTCCCGCTATATTTTACTCCATCCATTCTTCAATTTCAACAAGAAGCCCAGGTTCTGAGGGTGATGATGCAAGAGCATGTTGCCATTACATTTGGTCCTCTCTTCCAAACAGACATAGCTATGGGGGTGGAATATACATAATGATCAGAATCATCATCAGAATGCTTGTATTTGCCAAGTACAGGGTGCACAAGGAACTCTTTTTAGTGCAGTGTCACACACAGTACAGGATAGCACATTAACCGAAGAATACAATATGGGCGAAAACAATTCAATACAGTGTGGTACAATAAAATATAGTGTGGTACAATGTAATATAATACAATACATCTGTACAGGAAGACAGTACAAAAGGATACATGCGATATGTGGATACTGGTGATACAGCAAAAGTTTAGGGGTGTAATATAATTGTTAATATAGCTTTATTTGGATTGGATTAGTTTATCGGGGGACATCGATAATACAGTTTTACACGTCTCCTCAGTGATAAAAATCTTGCATCTAGACAGCAATAAAATTACCACAGGAACAGTGAGTTTCTAACAGGTCATGTTTTCTATAAACCCGGATGTTTGTGTCACGAGGTTATATGATCATGCTTCATTCAGAACATGGTGTTTAAGCAGTTGTAGAGGCACTGGAGTAGAGGAGAGATGCTGCCTCTTATTTCACTTTAGGGTGAACCAAAGTTTCAGTAACAATTTGAAAATACAATAAAACAATAAACACAAAATACTGTATATAAGAAACATCCATTTTTTGTTTCGCGACACGGGAAGTGTTTAATATCTGGGGGTGAGTCACTGACACTACTAGACTAAATAGAGTAAGTAGCAGCAGTCAAACACCTTTTTTTCCTAATGCAGGCGACATCTACATAGAAACTCATAGATTATCACAGATAATCATCGATAGTTTATTAGGTAGATAGGTAATTCAGCCTGTAATTTTCTCAGAGGAAGAAGAGAGAAACACCAACATGGCCAATCTGGACATAAATAAAGTCACAGAGAAACTCTTCTAAAATCTAAAAATAAATTCTGCCTCCTTCACCAATAATTCGCGAGTCTCTGCAAGTCGATTGCTCACTGTACCATCTCTAATAATCCATTCTGTTTTTAAACGTAGATCTAATACAGCTGCCAACACAAGGTGCTTGTCAGAATAGAATCTGTTAAAACGAGTAGAGACATTATCTGACAGTATCTCCGCAAACGCACGAATGGGTAGGGAGAGGGTCTCGGGCAGACCGGACAAAAGCTGTTTAATTTCCATAACAGCTGGAAGAATTATGCCCAGGTTTCCGAGCTCTTTTTGAATAGCATTAGTAAGTTCTGCCAGAGGCGATAGCACCTCAGTCAGGGCTTGGAGCTGAAGTACGTCATTCATGGTCAGCTTACTGTTCTCAGGAATGGTCAGCTGACTGCTCCATCTGGTGACACATGCTTGAGTGGGATGCACACTCAGTTTATCAGCTTCCTTGGAGTTTAGGGTGCTCTTCCTCACAGCTTTTACAAATTTTGCTGTTCGTGTGATGACATTGCCCACATCAGCATGGCTGTTTATCGCATCCTTTAGGGCAAGCTGCAGTAAATGGATAGGGCATTGCATATGGAGTTTTCTGTGATATATGTGGCGGTCATGTTCTCCATGATCTGCAAAAAATTTGGCTATCCTCTGTGTCACCTTCCTCGGGGTCCTCTTCCTCTCCCTCTCTCTCCTCTTTTCCTGCACTTTCCTCAAACCCTGGGAGGTTGAAAGCCTTTATCATGTTACTGGCGCTGTCGGTCACCACCCTGACAACCCATCTTTGTAAATTCCAGTGTTGTAAAACACCTTCATATTTATGAAAAATATTCTCTGCTGTGTGGTGTCCTTTAACATGTTCACAGGACAGCAACACAGTGTGACCATTGAACACTTCATCAACAAAACTTGCCACAACACCCAGAAAGCCGTGTCCTCTTCTGTTTGTCCATATGTCTAGCGTAAGCGTGAAGCCATCTCCTAACTACAACGGCTCCCTAAGTCTGCCTTCCATCTCACTAAGAGCATCTGGCATCAGTGTATCACACACTGTATTGTAGCATGGAATGGTGCGCCCGGGCTGGGCGACGCTGACAAAATGGCGCATACCCTCTCGTTCACCTTTTGTCAGAGGTTCATAATCCAAGTAAACCATCTTTAAAAAATGCATTATCTAATTCTTTCGTCCATGCATTTGACACAGAGAACTGGGGATGCTGGAGGGGAAAAAATTCTTTATCTCCCTTTGACCGGTTGCAGTTTTTTCTGTAAAGAACAAATTTGCGTGCGTTATATTAGATTATAATTTACTGTTGCCTACATCTAAACTCTGTATGTCTACCTATTGGTTCGGGTCAGATTTTTAAATAATATTTTAATAGGCCTAAGTGGTGTAGGCTAATATCTTCTGTAGTTCTGTATTTATATACAATTGTGTGTTAGCTTAGGCCTATAGTTTAACTGATATTATTTAATAACTACGGAGCTCCGAATATAATTCGAATTAACAATTCATTTCAACGATGTCAGCAGGTTTTATTAATTCGTCTCCTCATTTTAAGCAATAATAATTATTAATTAATAATTATTAATAACAATTAATAATTTTAATAATTAATTACGAAATATAACAATTCGTTCCACGATTTAGGCCTACTAAAACTAACGATTTAGGCCTACTTAAAAAGTCAGTTAAGCCTAAACAAGAGAACGAATACTTAATTTGTGGCCATAATTTAGACTAAACAAGAAAATTAATTCTTAATTCATGGCCATAATGTAGGCCTAGCATAAAAGAGAACTATTCTAAATCCGAGGCCGTGATTTTGTCTGCATGTCATGATCGGGGCTCTGTACAACAGAATATAACCTTAGCCTACCTGTTTATCTATTCATTTATTATGGTATGTAACTAGCTCACATTTTGCTGTACTACCATGTTTGCGTAGCACATCCTCATGCTTTCTGGCAATGTGCCGCTTCAGATTCCAATATGAATCTTTGCTAACTCTCACAGTCTCCCCGCACTCCCTCTCAGTTTCTTCTCCCTCTTCATTCTTACCTTTGATTTTTACTTTACATTTATGTATAAGGCTTGCAACTTCGTTGAAACAATAACTGAACTCCATAATTTACTGCTCTACTATTGCTGCCTATTTCACAGATTCTCGATCTCGAACAAGTACATCACCAAAGAGCGTTCTGGGTCGAGCGAGTGGCGCTGAGCGTACTGAGCGGAGCGGAATCTTCAGAAAGGCGCTCTGCGCTCTTAAGGTAATATTACCATTCCGCTCCGCTCACATGCTCTGACCACTACACATGGCCGAGTCCATGTCAAGGCTGAGACCACGCATTCAGATGTGTTAATTTGCTAGTTGTAATATCTTCCTAACCTCTTCCTGACATAAAATTTCTATTGAATCTACTTTGGTATTATAATTTTGTAAAAATATGTACACAGGACATACATAGGACATATAAGCATAACCCATACTTGTAGCAAGTGCTGCAGTATAATCATAATTCATATTATTGCATGGAGGGTTAGGGAGCATGCATGAGTTAAATGAAATGAGACAGTGTTTGTGTTTTATACAAAAGATTCTTTTCTTTTTTTTTTAAGAAATGCACCAGGAAGCAGTACAGCACGTGTAAAAAAATGTACAAATCAAAACACATTTACTTTGATTTAAGCACACAAGAGCTCGAAAAAAACTAGAATTTGTTTTGTCTCTTACAACTTTCTGAGACCAAATACAGCTGTGCATTACAAGTACTTGTGCTATATTATTTTGAATATAAGAAGATGAAGTATTTTGAAACAGTCACTTGAAATTTATAGGTGTTATATAACTCTACACGCAGTGATAAACATTTAATGTTGTATTGTAATGGGACCATTACAAAGCACTTTTCATGGAAAAATATTTCGGGTTTTCGTAGGCTGAGACCGTGACAAGACCAAGTCAAATTTTACCCGAGTTAATGACAAGACGGAGACCACTGATTTGTGGTCTCAAGACCGGTCACAAGTACCACAACAATAAAATAAAATTCTCACAGAAGCATGACACAATATCTCCTTAAGGAGCTCTTCATGAGTTTCATGTATGCTGATCCTGAGATTAATATTATTTAATACATCAACCTAATGACACTTAAATACACAAAGCTTAATTAGCAGAAGCCTCTTATATATTTTGTGAAATATAAGTATAAACTTTAGCATTTAAAGATTAGTTGTAACTATTCCGTTAAAACACAACCCTGTGTGCAAACTATGAGTTAATGTATTATTTTCTGTCTTTTGGTTAGTTTCTAATTCTTTTTGTTATTACAGTGTATTTTATCCCTAACAAAAGAATATAAATACCACCATCAGTATTATCGGTATTATTATCGTTTGTTTTTGTTTTTTTAATGGAAGGCAGGCAGCTGACCAAATCACACCTGAGCTTGAACGATACATGAAACAATCCAAAGAGGAATACGGCTATAGAGATTTGGGGTAGGTTAAGTTTTAAATGCAACAAATCAATCGATATTTGCTGAAAGTAAATATGTGAGCAGCCCTTGGGCTAAACTTGAAGGCAGCTAATCCAGGCTGAGAGAAATGACCAATGAAGAAAACTCATTTAATCAGCAGGGTATTCACCAAGGTGAGAAATGCAATTGTCCCTCAGTTGTGAACATCACCAGGCACAATACCACAAGGGATTACTCGCCATGTACATTGTACAATTATGGCATTTAGCAGACACCCTTATCCAGAGCAGCTTATATTTTTATTGTATTTTATACAAGTGAGCAGCTAAGGCCCTTGCTCAAAGGCCCAGCAGTGGCAGCTTGGCAGTGGAGGGATTTGAACTCAAGACATTCCAATTGGCACGGCAGTGTTTAAACCACTGAGCTACCACTAACTATTATAGCCACTAGCTCAGGGTTTATGTACGTGGTAACTTAACAGACATATCTGGACCTTTATGTGGAAATAAGAGTTTCTGGGTTGCAAATTCCTGGATACCTCTGTAATTTAGCAAAATATCCTGGAGTTTACTGGTCCAGATACACCGCTTTTTATGCAGGTCCCATACAGTCCTCAGTTATGCAGAGCTTTGGAAATGGTTGTCTGGTGCACCCCCAGTCCACTCTTAGCTACTGTGCTCTGTAACTCCTTCAGAGTGATTGTTGGCCTCACTGTGGCTTCCCTCACCATTGTCTGTCTTGTGTTTGTGTTGAGTTTTTAGAGAGAGCCTTGTCTAGGTGGTGCTTGTGTGGTGTAATGCAGCTTTCTTTTCCTTACTATATATATATAACACTGTGTTTGCTGGGATGTACAACCTCTTGGATATAATTTTCCTAAGTTATGAAATTTTATTACCTTATCTTTAACTTAATGCTAACTTAACTTTAATGCTCTCTAGTCTTCATTTTCACTCCATTCCTTCAGACTGACCGTCTCTTCAATGACAGTTAACTGAGGTGTCTTTGTTCAGAAAATGGAAGCTATTTTAATATTTCACAGGTGAAGGCCAATTATACATCAATTATAAGTACTCGCGTACTGTTTACAGGATGAGGTGTGTGTTACAAAACACACAAATAAAGTGTTCTAATGTGAAAATATAACAAAAGGGACAAAGGATAAAAACATCCCAAAGCAGATTCTCATCTCACAAAATTATTTGCTGATATCAGGACACTTCAGCAGAGTCCACTTACAGAGGTTAAATACTGACCTTTGGCCCTGACTGTGTATTTAAGCAGTGGTGAAGGAAAGACTCACCTCCATTGCCTGCTGAGGGGGTGGAGCCAAAGCATGCAACATCATAGGGTTTTGGAGGGTCACATTGAAGGAACGCCTGAGTAAAGTCTCTGAAAACGTAGGACTCAGCTACACACACACACATACACACACACAACCACATACAACGTTATACACTATCATACACACACACACACACACACACACACACACACACACACTATGATATTCACAATATCCCGTATATGCACACCAACCACACACATACACACAATATCAAACACAAAATCACACAAACATGGTTAGTTTCATAGGTGTGGCGTGTGTGGGCGTGTGTGTGTGTGTGTATATACCATGTATGCTCCTGGTCCAGGTGTTGTGTCTTTAGGTTGTTTAAATCGATCCTCATTAGAGCCAATGAGAGCAAACTTTTGGCTAGACTTAATGTCTGGACTGTAGTGACCTGGGCCTGTAGACAGACACACGCACATACACATATACACACACATACAACCCTAACCCTATTCCATTTTCTCCATTCAGAATATAGATTCAGTTACTGAATACAGTCATGTTTTATGGCTAAAGGGTGGCCAGAAAAAGTCTTTATATTGATTAATCACAGGCAGAAAATTGCAAAGAGAACTGAATCTGTTTACCACTTGGTGAGACTGTGGATGTTAAATAAATCATGACCATGTGAGGGCCCTGTGATACAGAACTGATGGGTTTAAGTCACACTTTACACTAATGCATGGTTGAAAGTAGCAGATGATCAGAAAAAGGACGTTGGGGTGACAACTTCTAGCTCAACGAAGTAGCTGCATGTGACAGCATGTAGTTGTAAATTGTGCACGCTTTACTGATGTGTGTGCACAATGCAATCCAGTGTAATTATAGAACTGTAATGGATTTGAGGATTGGACACAACCTGAATATTAGCAAATAACATGGCATAGCACACAGTTATTGTGCAACAAGTGACTGGACCACATGACATTTAACCTCTGACCCCTCACCTGGGACACGGTGATCGTATTGGAAGGAGGCGCTTCGGGGGGCAGTGCTTAAGAAACAGCTCTGGCGTTTTCGTGCTGCTTTTGTGCGAGGTTCACCATGTTGTCCCTGTCCATACATTTTTTCGTATGCTTCCTGCACATTGTATGAGCTTGGAGAAGGTGTGTCCTGAACAAAAACATAATAAAGGAACAAAAATCAAATTAACTGTACTGAATCATGATAAAATATTACACCACATGATGTTTACCTTAGCAACCAGAGGTGCAGGGAGTCTCTCCATGGCTGATTTAAAGACTGCTGTAGGCTGTTGCTTGTAAAACTCCTCACTTTTTTTCTCCACCTGTGCACGGCAAAGTAACACACAACATACAACAATGATTCAGTGCTATATACAGCACTCAACATGCATGGGTTCAGTACTATCAAGAATGGATTAACGAACAGGTCTACTCAGGGGACCAAGGAGTCAGGGGGCCCCAAAGCCAGAGCCTCCACATAAAAAGTCTCTCTTATTAACTAAACAGACTCAAAGGACCAAAAGTCTCCCTGAAAAACTGAAGAAATAACCTACACAATAACTTAACAAGAAAGAAACCATTATTAAACCTTCAAAGTGAGTGTTTATCAATTTAGTTTTCTGTAGGACTTTGGGGGTCAAATCCTCTGTTACTGATGTGGACCCTGAAACTCTGTGAGGTGAAATTAAAAAAAAGTATCATCCTGCTGAAAGAGGCCACTGCCATTAGGGAATTCTGTTGTCATGAAGGGGTGTAACTCGGTCTGCAGCAATGTTTAGGTAGGTGGTACGTGTCAAAGTAACATCCACATGAAGGCCAGGACCCAAAATTTCCCAGCAGAACATCGCCCAGACCATCACACTGCCTCCGCCAGCTTGCCTTCTTCCCATAGTGCATCCTGGTGCCATCTCTTCCCCAGGTAAGCGACGCACACACACCCGACCATCCACATGACGTAAAAGAAAATGTGATTCATTGGACCAGGCCACCTTCTTCCACTGCTCCATGGTCCAGTTCTGATGCTCACCTGTCCATTGTAGGCACTTTTGGCAGTGGACAGGGTCACCATGGACACTCTTACCGGTCTGCAGCTACGCAGCTCCATACACAGCAAGCTGCACTGTGTGTTCTGACTCCTTTCTATCAGAGCCAATGTTAACTTTTCAGCAATTTGTGCTACAGCAGCTCTTCTGTGGGATCGGACCAGACGGGCCTTCACTCCCTACACGCATCAGTGAGCCTTGGGCGTCCATCACCCTGTCTCTGGTTCACCGGTTGTCCTTCCTTGGACCACTTTTGGTAGGTACTAACCATTGCACACCGGGAACAGCCCACAAGACCTGCTGTTTTGGAGATGCTCTGAACCAGTCATCCAGCCATCACAATTTGGCCCTTGTCAAAGTCTCTCTAATCCTTACGCTTGCCCATTTTTCCTGTTTCCAACACATCAACTTCAAGAACCGACTGGTCACTTGTTGCCTAATAATCCCTCACCTTTACAGGTGCCACTGTTACGAGATAATCAGCGTTATTCACTTCACCTGTCAGTGGTCATAATGTTATGGCTGATCGGTGTATATCATAGTGTATAGTGTGTAACTTACTGTATAAGGTGCATAGCATAAAGTGTAGTGTGTACCATATAGTTTGTTGGTCCTGGTTCTGTGGTTCTACTGATAAAGATTGTGGTTCTCTTGGCTGTTGAGCCAAAGCCGCCCGTCCTCTTGCCCTCCAAATGTGCTTTCTTCAGACTCGCACTTGCCAGACCATAATCAAACACGTTATATGCTCCCGGGCCTAACACACAGACATTTTATTTATGTATGTACTGATAATTGTTATTCATCATTCCAGCACACACACACACACACACACACACACACACACACACACCTACCTGGCGTGGTGTTTTTTCTGTTTGCAGGAATGAATCGTGCTGCAGTAATGTTAAAAGGACTTTTCTTCACTCCACTGCATTTCTTCAGACCCTCAAGAGCACAGCGAGGATCATTATAGGAACCCACAGGGGGCGCCGCATTCTTCATTGAGCAGAACCTCTACACACACACACACACACACACACACACACACACACACACACACACACACACACACACACACACACACAGTGTTTTGTACATATAAATATATTTAGTTTTTATGTCATTGTCACAGGCTTGGGTGTGGCTTAGGGAATACTTTGAGGAGATGAAACCAAAGCCAAGCCGCAGAATTTTAGAGCTGTGATTTCAGATTTATCTGTCAGTTTTAAAATATTCCATGACAGCACGATACAAACTCCTCTTCACACATCAGTGATTACACAAGTTTTAAATCTGTTTATGCAGTTACCTGGGCTATGCTCCGTTATGTGTGGCAGCTGTTGTCAGATTTTTTTTTTAAGTTCACAACAAACACAAGGTCTATTTTAGAAAGAGCAGCATATTTTGTTCCTCTGTGTGCACACACGTGGATGAGACAAAAATAAAAATCTACTAATTAATGGTGCAAGAAACAGGTAAACTACCAGGGAAAGAAATACACACTGAGGAGTCACAAAGTCTAAAAGGTGCACACAGGAAATTAATTCAAGTGACAACAATTTGTCATTAACCAGTGACCGATAGGGGGCAAAGTTTTGTGAAAAATAGGTGGAGTATTTTGGGCTTTTTATTTTTTTTAAAGTTAGCTTCAGCATCTGGGATCCCACCAAACAAAACAGAAAATGTTCCTGTTGATGTCATAAGGAAAGTTCATGGAGATGGATGCAAATGCAGAATCTCTTTAATGGGGAACAAAACAGAGAAGCAAATAAAACAGGGAAAAAGAACCAAAAACAGGAACAACAAAGGGCTAGGCTAATGCTAGGCTAGTCAAGGCAAGGCAAAGAAAAACCTGAACTAGAAAAGTTAGCACTATAAACAGTGCAAACAGTAACCGTAATCTCATCACACACGTGACACATAAGCTTAATGCTCCCACAAAACAAGAGGAAGAAACATGGAACTAAAACAGGAGGCTGGTTGAGAAAAACACAAAACACATCTGCGTAATCAAGGGAGGAAATGGAGCAGACAACCAAAGAGGCTGTTCAAAAGTTGAGCGTGGGTGCCCTCTAGTGGCCTGGGGGGGAATGACATAGCCCCACCTTAGGGTGAAGCTGTTGAAGCACCCAAACTTAGGAGGACCTGGGGTCATGGGTAGAGTGGCAACCACGGCGAGGCCAGAGGGGGCAGCGGCGACCACGGTGAGGCCAGCGGGGCCAGGAGGGAGAAGAATGTCCCTAGCGGAGCAAAGGGGCAGAGTGATGTCCCCAGAGGAGTAAGGGGGCAGAGCAATGTCCTCAGTGGAGCAGGGTGGAGGGGAGACATCCTCAGCAGGACAGAGTGGGAGGGCAAGAGTGATACCCCTGCTCTAGGCTCGTGCCCTCTCCTGGTTCTGCCTGTCCCACTTATCTACAAAGTTAATGCACTTATTGAGCTCTTCGCTAAGCCAGAGTTGGGCTTGCTTGAGGCTAAGGACTGACTCCTGCCATGCCTGTTCTGCTGCATCCACATTTGGTTGGAGCATTCTGTCATAAGGAGAGTTCCTGGAGACAAATGCAAATACAGAACCTCTTTAATTGGGAACAAAACAACAGAGAAGCAAACAAAACACAGGGAAAAAGAAACAACAATGGGCTAGGCAAGGCGTTGGTGGTGAAGTGATCCTCCAAGCAGGGTGGCAGGGCGACATCCCCAGCTGATCACAGAGGCAGAGTGACAGCCCCAGCAGAGCCGGGAAGCAGGGCAACAGAGCAAGGGGGAAGAGCAACGTCACCAACGGAGCAAAGGAGTGGAGCAACGTCCTCAGTTGGGGAGGGTAGGGGGGTGAAGTCTAGGCAAGGCAAAGCAAGGCAAGGCAAAGAAAAACTTAAACTAGAAAATAAGCACTATAAACAGTGCAAACAGTAACCGTAAGCTCACCAAACACATAAACCAGCCACAAACCTAAGTTTAATACTCCCACAAAACAAGAGGGAAAAACACAACTTAAATAGGGAACCTGATTGAGAAACACAAAACAGATGTGCTTAATCAAGGGAGGCAGTGGAGCAGACAACCAGCGAAGAAGTTCAAAAGGTGACCATGGGTGCCCTCTTGTGATCTGGAGAGGAATTGTCCATGGAGGCCATGACAGTTGAGCTGTAAAGAACAGCTTGCTGAAGCTGGTGGGGAGAGTTTCAGCAAAATTCACACCCCAACTGCAACTCAAAACAATGGTAGACGCATCCTTCTTTTTCTCAGTCTTTTTTAACTGGAAGCAACTTAACAGTGGTGTGTATGCCTGAATTGCAGTATCTATCTTTGATACACAGATATTATACAGGGAACCTGGCAACCCTGCTCACAGAACTTAAAAAAAAAAAAGTGTAACATGATTCAAATAGGAGATGAACCATTTTATTTTTAGCACGAGTGCCTTACTGAGCTCCAAAATAAAACCACATTTATTCCATATTTCTGTAAAAACAAAAAGAAATATGCTTTCACATTTTGAGCTGTTGCTCCATATCACTCAAACGCGCACACACACACACACAACACAACACAGGGCTTTATATCTCTGTTGGTTCTCCAAAAATAATAATTTTGTTAATTTTAAAAATATTGTGTAACTTGTACACTATATTGCACGTTTTTAAAAAGATTTCGGAATTCACATAGGAATAAATGCTCCTTCAATGATCCCATTTTGACTCACAACAGCACTATGTATTAAGAGATTAATGTAGTAAGAGATTCTGAAAACATATTCAGTGAACTCTTCTGAAAGCTAAAGTAAAATATTATTATATTGCAATAAAATATTATTAGACGACTCTTGTTGTCAATTGTAGCCTAAACAGTTTCTTGATTTGAAAAGGACATTGTTGTTTTGAAACATCGCTAGCTTGTATACTCAGTCACATTAGATTGATGATAGAAAGTTTTCCAGTAAGTTCCAGAGGACATCTGGTTCAGGAGTTGAATAAAGTTGTATTATTTAAATTGCTATTTACTCTTATAATTTGCAAATGAAAAATGCATTTTTCCCCCCAGCAATCCAGTTTTCCAGGGTTTTCCAGTGTTTTCAGGGCATAGTGGCAGGGTTAACATAAAAAAAAAACTTCTAATATTGACCATGGTCACTTCCAATTTAAATCTGAATGCAAAAAGAGATAATAATATTTTGAACAAGAAACAGACACAGCTAGAGTTTACATACCGGTGTGTGTGACATAAACGCTGGTCTGGAGACAGTGACTCCATTTGACTTCTCAAATTGTCCTTTAACATCATACTGACCAGGACCAGGAACATCCTGCACACAAGCACTTATAATAAAGATCAAATCAATCAGAAAATGTGTATTGAAATGAGTGTGTAGTACACACTGAGTTCCCCTGAGAAGTGGTTCTGAGAAACACACATGATGTGTTTTTATACACATTGATGAATTCAGATTTGAAACGTGGTGGTCCGTCCTGTTTTTGTCCCTGAGTCACAAGCTGCAATCATCCATAGGTTATTTTTTAGCTTTTCAATGATAATACCCAGCTGCCAGCATCATGTGATGTGTGTGTGTGTGTGTTTTTACCTGCTTGTTTGCCTGCAGTGTAAGGAGTTCATGATACCGAGGAATCTGCAACTCAGCTTGACTTTTCAGCTCTCGCTTTAAATTCACATTCTCATAGCACACAGAGTGATCTCTACACAACACACACACAAACACACACACACACACACCGTAAATCCTTGTGCAGTATTCCACAGTTTAATTATATATCGGCAATGGTTCCTGTAACCATGCCACATCAGATATTTATACAATATAATGACCAAGGATCAGAGTAAATAAATAATGTTTATCTAGCATAAAGGTGGTTTAGCTCTAGAGAATGTAGAACTCTACAAAATAGCATTTGAAATGTCTAAGCTCGCTAGACACTGGGCTGAAAATGAATTGGCTCTAGATTGGATACTAAGAGAAAAACAACATACATTCCCTTTTTGACCAATAGAGGCTCTGTCACCAAAACTAGAGGGAGAACTACAACAAAATATGACCAATCCAATATTGCTTAACTGGGGGCCGTCCACAGAAAGTGTCAGCATTCTCACACGTCAACACTATTCATATAATGGAAAAAGCCTCCCCTAAACCTTTGGGGACAATATACGCTCTCTGGGAGTGTACGAAGATTTGGCCTTTTTGGGAAATTGTGTTGAAATGTCTTGGGAGATGGTTGGGATATGACCTTCCACTTTCACCAAATTTATGTCTTTTAGGAGATAAAACTGAGATTCCTCAGATTAAAAACAATGACATCTCCTTGTTACTGTAGGTATAGTCACAGCAGTGCAACGGATACTTGCTGAAAGATACCCTCTCCTACACTTAGAATGTGGTTTGAGTCAATGATTGAGAGTGCCTCATGTGAAAAAATGTTAGACAGTTAGACAGTATAGACAGTTGGAAGAACTTTATTTTTAACTTTAACATTGTCACTTCAAAAGAGGAATGATATTAGACTTTGTATTGTCTTCCAACTTATCCATCCTGTTGTGCATTATACCTCACTTTTTTGTATTGTGCCTCTCGTGTAAACTTCTGTTTGTACTGAGAGTGTTATATGATGTATAAGGAAAGTAAAAAAAAAAAAAAAGCTTGTGCAGATTCAGGTTTAAAGTGTTAATAGTGGAGGAAACTGTAATGGAAAAGGGAAATAGTTCAAAGCCAGTGAGGAGAAGAGAGGAGAGTTTATTAAAAGTTGGTGTGTGTGTGTGTGTGTGTGTGTGTGTGTGTGTATCTCACTCCTCTGGATGATATTGTCCTGGTCCAGGTCCTTCTACCACCTTCATCTCTGTTCTTTTCCCTGTCATTCGGCCAAAGTGGATTCCTTTATACATCGGATCTACCTGATACACACACACAGAGCTAAACAAACCAATCTCATGCTTCACACACTCACACACACACTCACACACACACACACACACACACACACACTCACACACACCTGGATGGGGCTGTAGTAGGCAGGGCCAAGGCTCTGGTCAGTTCTGGGTGGTTTCTGCTTGCACAGCTCCCCCTGCTCGTTCTCCTCGTAACCAAATGCCTGACTGGGAGACGGGATGGAGGGAGTGGAGTGGAACAACGACCTCACACACTGCACACACGCACACACACACAGGGGGTAGGATCAGTGTGGGAAAGGAACAATGCAACAGCTATAACACCCAGCGAGCTGCACCTTAATGCCCCTGTATGGGGTGGTGGGTGGCTGGAGCTTCTTCCCGCATGGCTGGATGACTTCATAGGTTCCTGGTCCTGGAATATTTGACTCAACCTCTTCAAAACGCCTGGAGCGGTTCTGCAGAGAATGACCACCAGGAACTGGAGCCTACAGGACCAATTACACACAAGAGACTAACAGCTTCGAGCTAACAGAGTTAATGAAGAGGGTGGGGCTACAGTGTGGGTGGGGCTACTACTTGTGGTTCATTACCCAGGTACAGACTCCATTATAATGAGCCGGTCCAGGAGAACACTGCTCACTGTCCAACCTGTCAAACACAGAGTGCCTGGAGGACAGAGACAGGAACGGAGCGAAGGACTCTACAACGACGAATACAGAAAGAGAGACAGACAGACATACAGAAAGAAAGGCAGGTTTAAAGGCTCGATATTGAATTATTAATCCTTGAGTTTTGCAGTTAATCCTTGAGTACAGAGTGGTGTGTCAGGCTTCAGTGTCAGGTCAGTCAAGTCCACTTCCTTTACTACAGTTTAATGTCACTTTATCACACTCAATGGTTAATCTCATGATTAAAGCTGCATCAGAAAACTAATTGTGTTAATGTTGCGAGTTTCAGTTCTGTGATGAACATGATATTAAACATGAATAATTTTACATTTAAAATGACCACAGGGCTCACGGCCTTCTCACTGATCAACATTTCATCGAGAATTTTTTTTCTCTTTGCACGTTTCTCAGCGACACGGTTAGAAGGAAGTCAGCATCATTTTTTTAAACAAAAGCTTTTCTTTAAAGGAGAATGTTGGGATGTGAATTATGCATGTCCATATACAAAGACGATTGTATAACCTTTGTACACGTAAGCTGCAACTGCACTTTGGTGTTTTTACTCCCAGAACACATACAGTGGGAACACAGTGATCATCTCACAAGTTTTCTGGACAGATTATTGGTTGCTTATAAAGTCAGTCAAATGGCCCCTCTGTGACAGTGGGCAGTTCTCAGCCATGTTCATTAACATAAGGAACGAGTCTGTAGAGCAACAGTAAGAAGTCTGGTGTGTTAACTTGCAAATCAGGACCTATGACCAGAAAGCTAAAGCTAAAGAAAATCACCCCTCAACTTGAAATTCCTATTCGGGAACTTGGGAGAGTCTTCAAGTTACGTGAAATCAACAAGGCCACTCACAGTATCAGCACTGAACACAGCCGCACTTCTTACCTTTAAGTCCGTTATACTGTATATACATGCATTCGCTTTAAATCCATGTGTTAAATCAAACACTCACTCTACACCCATCACAGTTATCTGGCTAGATGTTTGTTAACAAAAGATGAACATGGTAGCATCCGTGTTTTTTCCCCACTTTGTACCTAGAACACACAGAGGTCGAAAGTGATCCTTCCGAGCTCCGGCTTCCCGCTTCCAAGGAAAGGAGTATGGAGCGTTATACAGTAGGAGAAGAGCAGAGAGAGCAGTAAACAATAGGAGCTCAGTAGAGCAACAGAAAAACAAAAAAACAACATTAGAACTTTGGAAGAACAATAGAATAGTAGGAGACCCAGCAGGAGAACAGTAGGAGAACAGCGGGAGAGCAGTAGAACAATAGAACAGTAGGAGAACAGCGGGAGAGCAGTAGAACAATAGAACAGC
>JAKKZM010000066.1:196801-203188 GCA_037576825.1 Pangasius krempfi | reverse complement strand
AGGAGAACAGCGGGAGAGCAGTAGAACAATAGAACAGCAGGAGAACAGCGGGAGAACAGTAGAACAATAGAACAGTAGGAGAACAGCGGGAGAACAGTAGAACAATAGAACAGCAGAACAGTAGCTTGCCTTTATGCATACATAGATTTTCTGGAATCTGACATTATGTGACGTTTAATGTGACTCTGATGTTCTGGAGTCTGATGTTCCCCCTGATGAGTGATGTGCCAGTGAACAGTTTTGGGTTCTCACCGGTTCTCTCTGGAGCAGAGCTCTGGATACTGTAGGAACCCGGACCCACGTTGGCGGTGCTCGCGCTCCCGGGGCACAAATCCGTCACCCTGCGCGCGCGACTGTACATCTTTAATTACAGTCTTTAAATCAGTGCCGGTAATAAATTAGATGTGAAATGAACTCCGCGTGCGTCTCGGCGTTGCCTGGATACAGTGATTTAGCGTTTAGAGAGCGTGCGTGTCAGACGGTGTGTACGTGGTCACCATGGAGCTCGGTGGTGATGCACGCGGCGTTAGTGACGCATGTGACTGTATTTAATCTGATGTGACTCGCGCGCTGCGTCACGCTATAAACACTGCAGCATGGCAGATTTACAAAACATACACACTCATTTTAAAAACACGTGCAGACTGTAAACCGGGACTCGGCATGATTTACACTCCTCATGTTTTTATAGTATTATTCACACTAAATATACTGACCACAGCATATATCAACAGTAAGAGTTTAAAGGTCCTGGGGAAGTAAACTAGTTTAAATCCTCCGGGCCTTTTCCACCGCAGTCATGCAGGTTTTAATGCTTTTGTATCTATTAATGATTTCAACTTAACTGAAGGCTGCTGATCAGGTTACTACTTTGTGCTCTGTAATTTCTTATTCATGTGTTAGCAGCATGTCACTTTGTTTTATTGTTACCCCACCGCGTGGAGACAGAATGTGCACATCAGAGTATCAGAGCCACGTCCTGCTCCGCTGTAGCCTGTAAACAGCGCCAGAGCTCTGCAGCGCTTCCGGTATGTTGCTCATGTTGATCTGCTATAAACCCCGGCAGCTCACACGGACTCCGCTCCACACTGACGCGTGAGCCTGGGATGTTCATCTCCTCTTTAAACTCTGCACTGGCACAATGCGGGCACAATGAGGGCACTTACTGCAAATGTCAGAGAAAGAAGCAATTTTTTCCTTCAAAAAAGCTTGTGTTAAGTGTAAATGTTGACTGCTGTTTATACACTCTCCGTCCACTTTATTAGGAACACCTGTATATTCATGCAGTTATCCAATCAGCCAATCATGTGGCAGCACAATGCACAAAATCATGCAGATGCAGGTCAAGAGCTTCAGTTAATTTTCATATCAAACATCAGAACGGGGAAAAATTACCTAAAAAACTACCTGCCACATGATTGGCTGATTAGATAACTACATGAATGAGCAGGTGTACAGGTGTTCCTATTAAAGTGGACAGTGAGTGATTTTCAATATTTTTGCTACTATACTTATATTACTTCGATTAAAATAACATGTCAGCTATCTAGAAAATGGGTCTTTTCATGACAACAGTAAAATTAATATTCCTCTGAAAAATATACAACTACAATGTACTATTTTACATATTAAATAACGACACTGTATTTGACACTTGGGGTCAGCCGACGCTCCATTTAAGCCGCACTTACACTGTAAACTATCACTGCACTGGCAACCCTGTGAGCATTTTCACACACATTGTGTGGATGCATTTTTTAATAGAAGTCTGAAAACATAGTCAGGGTCTGAAACAAATCCATGTTTATCATTTCACACCAAAACACACTGTTCTGTGCCCAGCGCCACTCATCGCCATCGGGCCGGTCACAGAGACCAGACGTTAGCCCAACACTCTTCTGTCTCCATAAAGCAGTGTGCTGCTGATCTTCACGGCAAAGTTCTTGGTGAATCTCGGTGGCGAGAAATCTGTGATGTAACAGTAATCAACTGAGGAAAAAGTGAGGGTGGTGTGAGTAGATCGTAAATGTACTGTATTCTAAAACACTGCTCCTGTTTACGCATTCAAACCGCTTTATCCTCCACTGTGAAACAGGAAACTGACAGACTGCAGCAATGAATTCTGGGTCATTTGTGCTTCAGAGGTATACAGTGACATGGACTTGACTGACTGGCACACAGAATAAAAGAACAGTTGGTAGGGTAAAAAATGAACACTTTTTTTCAGGCTATAGTCAGGAGGTCACTAGTTCGAATCCCAACAATGAGCCATTGATGACTGGGAGCAAAAGTTCCCATGCTGTGGGGGGGAGGGTCATACACTCTCTCACAGCAACACTAGCCAATCATGGGGGTCAGTTTGCTCATGTATGCAGAAGAGGGCAGACAACGCTTTCCCCTGAACGTGACGTAGCACAAGCAGGGAGTCGAAAAGATGTGATGGCTTTACGTTAGCTTCCACTCTCCCAGTCCGGTAGCTGTGGTACGATGGGGAGAACTGGCTGGTGGGCGGGAACTTGCAAATGACAAAACTGGAAGAAAATAAGATTTATAAAAAATAAAAAAAATTTAAAAAAATTAAAAAAAAAAAAAAAGAATGGAACCCAGGGGAACATTGGATGGCATTTATTGTGACTCTATTACAAAGTCGTGACTAACATGGATTTATGCTACACCAAAACATCTAAATGCAGATTCTTGTGATTTATGTTTACTGTGACGTTTATAGCATGTTGGATACGTGACGTTGCCGCAGCCTCGTCCGGGCTCAATACAGTTTTTCTGTGATACACACCTTGTAGCTAATGTTTCTGTTTATCATCTACCTTAAAAAATTCATCTACAGAGAAGCTGCGATCCTGCAGTGTGTGTTTGGAGAGTTGCTCCAAGTTCAGGTAGTGTTCCAGGGGAACCGTCCTCTTCCTCAGTGGTTCTGATGAGGTTCCTGCGGTTCCTGTGCTGTCGTTTTCATCACAGTGATGTGCGTGAGATGAGCTTAGAGTGGGTACGAGTGCTAATATAAAGGTTAATAGCGTCAGTCTGTTATCAGGTGTAGTGAGAGTGAAATCACATAGTAACGAGGGTATGCTGATCACCGCTCCTCATAACACCTGCATGTAATCACACACACTTTAAGACCTTCATGTTTATTTACACACCTGGTGCTGACGTGCCTCTCTGCTTCAGTGCTCACCATTTAGGAATCAGTGTTTTCATGGTAAATACCGTGGTACACAGAGCCGAGAGACAAACGTGAGCCTCGTTTCATCCAGCACTGAGGAGAGCCGATCGAAGTCAAAGGTCAGTCCGGGGCTTGAAGGTCAGCTGAGTGGTGGAGAAATTCTGGGTTAGGGGTCACTCAGAGGTCAGTCAGATAACTTGGGTCTTAGGTGAGTTGAGGAGTTCAGTGTTCGGGGTCAGAATCACTCGGGGTGAGAGGTCAGTCAAGTGGTTGAGGATCAGCTATAGGCATGGTGTGCAGAACCTCATCCAGCAGCTGCAGTGCTCTGTGAAGGTGAATCTCAATCCAACATGGAGTTTCTTTGATGCTCTGACGAGGATAATCAGGACCCCAACCTTTCACAAAACTCATGCGCAAAATACACAACCGCCGCAGATCATCCACTCCGATACCTGCAGCTGCAGACAGACCTGGCACGAACACACACACACACACACGCAGGTGTTACATCAGCACTAATGTAGAGCATGCCACAGTATGACAGTATTCTGTGTGTGTGTCCTCACTGATAGCTGGTGCTATCCCTCCCACTGATCCTGGTCCTGGTATGTTTCCTGCGACTGCTGCAGCCTGAGCTGCTGCTGCTGCCTGAGCCGTGGCTGCCTGCTGCTGCATCTGCCGGTGGCACTGCCTCAGGTCAAACACCTACACCCCCAACCACCACAAACAACACCGCATTGGAACAAAGAGAAAAGTAGTTACAGATGGGGGTTGGGGTGAGGAGTGGGGATTGGGGTGAGGAGTGGAAAATTGGAGTGGGGTGAGGAGTGGGAAATTGGGGTGAGGAGTGGGAAATTGGGGTGGGGAGTGGAGTGGGGATTGGAGTGGGGATTGGAGTGGGGATTGGAGTGGGGGTGGGGTGGGGGGTGGGAAGTGGGATGAGGAGTAGGGATTGGGGTGGGGGTGGTGAGGAGTAGGGATTGGGGTGAGGAGTAGGGATTGGGGTGAGAAGTGGGGATTGGGGTGAGGAGTGGGGATTGGGGTGAGGAGTGGGGATTGGGGTGAGGCGTGGGGATTGGGGTGAGGAGTGGGGATTGGGGTGAGGAGTAGGTATTGGGGTGAGGAGTAGGTATTGGGGTGAGGAGTAGGTATTGGGGTGAGGAGTAGGTATTTGGGTGAGGAGTAGGTATTTGGGTGGGGGTGGTGAGGAGTGGGGACCAGATCAAAAGGGATCAAAAGGGAGTGGGAATCAGGGAGTGGGAATCAGGGACTGGACGTTGTTTTTTGGAAAACTTTGGTGTGGGTCAGTGTTTAGAAACCAGAAAGTGTGTTTTGTGTGCTTTGTTTTTGGAAACTGGGGAGCTGTGTTTAATGTGTTCAGGGTTTTTGATGTAAACACTTAACAAGGGGTTAGAGGTTAGAGTTACCTTGATGTAAGCACTGGGGTAAATTTTGTGGACAGCGTCACCTGGTGCACGCCCAGCTTCCCGATCCAGATAATAACTCTGGACAAACACAGCATGGTCGCTAAGGCATCGCACCCAAACATCACCCTCACCCTTACACTCCAACTGTACGCCTTTGCCAATGTGCAACCTGAAGATCAAAGCGATCATAAAGAGTTTGCACTGAGAAATTAATTATACAAGCAGCATACAAATGTGATTAGCTTTGACTGGGTGTAGTCTGGGACTGATTAGCATGCCTGGCTCTCTCGATGGCCTCAGTGCGGTGAACGTTGCTGAGTTGGCCCAAGCAGAACCGATCTCCTCCTGATGGATCCACATAACCATCCACTGTCACCACCGGACATGAAGACGGCACCTTAAAAGTCTCTCCCACCTGAACATCCATCTCAAAATACGCAATAGAACACCAGTAATCTGGAGCTGAGAGAGAGAGGACAGTCTGTCTGAGTTCTGGATAATCTTAACACCTAGTAACGTCAGCTACGCAGACTGGAATTGTAGTGTGTGTGTGTGTGTGTGTGTGTGTGTGTGTGTGTGTGTGTGTGTGCGCGCGCACGTGTGTCAGGTACCTGGATGTGTTGATATTGGGGGCTGGAAGATCAGTTCATTATGTACAGGCCCTGAGAGAGAGAGACAGCGAGAAAGAGCAGAAGAAGAGACAAAGATAAACATCACTGCCCAAGGACTGTAATCGTAATAATACGGCAGCGTTGAGGCAACGCTACGGCGGTAATGAGGCAACGCTATGGCGGTAATGAGGCAACGCTACGGCGGTAATGAGGCAACATTATCGAGGGCAACGGGGTAACGTTATCAAAGGTAATGTGTAACGTTACGACAGTGATGTGGTAATGTTATTGAGGGTAATGAGGTTACATTATTTACGGTAACGAGGTAACAGTATGACAATAATGAGGTAGCATTATGACGCTAACGAGGCAACGTTAATTCTGCTGAATGTTTACTGTATTGTAACTCACAGTACTGAGGTGGGTGGTGCTGCAAAGCTCCGCTTGGATTGGCCAGGTTTGTTGGAAAGCCACTCCCTCTCGGCCACGAGGCACCGCCTGCTATAGATGAAAAAGAACGGTCTGGTTGGATTAATCCATTCCATCAGTACAGTGTACTTTACGGCTTCCTAATCCCTGCTCCCTCTGCTGGAGAATAGTGCACACTACATAGGGAACAGAATAAGTGATGAGCAATATTTAGCAATAGATTTAGTTCACTACACGTGTCCTCATGTGGACGTATTATGCTCATTATATGAGTAACTTACGCATTATGGCTAATCTGTATCCCAGAGAATGCATCCTTTAGACACTAATCTACTGCAGTGCACTTCATCAGCATGCTCGCTAACGTGCACACTTCCTGACAGGACTACAACATAGTGCACTACGTAGTGAACAGGCTGTGGCCTCATACATACAGGACTAGGTCTTACAGGCTGGTGTAGGAGCCATGCTGGAGAAAGCAGGGCTGGGGGCGGAGCTTGCTGCCTCAGGTGGCGGCATAAGGGCGGGGCTGCTGAACGTCTCAGGAAGAGGGGGGCGTGTGGAAGTGGGTGGGGCTGGGTGAGAGGGGGCGGGCTGATGCTGGATGGTCTGAATACTGTGTGATCCATCAGAGCTGGAGTGAGACGGCTGAGGGTCGAATTCCTCCTTAACCAAGAGACCTGCACTGGGGCCTGTATACACACACACACACACACACACACACACACACACACACACA
>JAKKZM010000066.1:191801-194301 GCA_037576825.1 Pangasius krempfi | reverse complement strand
GCAGCAGGTTGGTGATGTCAGTTTAACACGTCTAGATGTGAATATGAGGAAATGAAAGCTGAAATTCTGTCGTCTCATATTCATCTTTTGATCTCAAGCCCAAATGAACAAAAGAACTGACCTTGACACTCCTTTCAAAGGAGACAGTGAAGTCTGAGGGCTCTCACTGTTTGACAGCCACAGCTGATAAAACCCCAGTAAACAAAAGAATGCAGGGTGTGTGTGTGTGTGTGTGTGTGTGTGTGTGTGTACCTGTAGTCTCCCGTCGAGTGTGCGCTGTATGGTAACACATTTGCTGGGATGAGCTCCGTTGGTTGTGACGGCGGTGATCAGAGAATCGAGTTCATCTTTTTTCTCCTTCAGTTTCTTCACCAGACTCTCGATGGCTCTCTTACTGAAGCTCTCGCTCTCACCACCCTGCCGGTGGCACATCAGACTGTGCACAATGCTGAGACACGCGTCACTGCTCGACACCGACATGCTGCGCACACACACGCACACACACACACCGAGAAGACCTACACTACACAAACACACTCGCTAATGCTCAGCTATAGTGAGACACACATCAGTGCTGCAGGGGGCGCACACTCCCTCATACTGCCTCTGTGTGTGGTCACTCTAACACACACACACACACACACACACACACACACACACACACACACCTTCAGCTCCCGACTCCACTGGATCAACCCTGTAAATACACACACACACACACACACACACCCCTTCAACTTCTGACTGCACTGGATCAACCCTGTAAACACACACACACACACACACACACACACACACACACACACACACACACACACACACACACATCACACCTGCATGTACAAACTGTTTATCTAACAGTGTCTGTGTTTCTTGTGCCTCTGAACACGTGTGTCACATGACAAGGTTCTCCTGATCTGTGATCGTTTAATCAGCCTTGCCATAAATGGTCATGGCCGCTGCCAGTGGGACTCGAGCGCTGCGTCTGAACATCTGCACGCCACAGCAGGCGAAAAGCAGTGCGCCCGAACCCTCAGTATTCATTAAACAGTGGGACAGAAATAACCGGATGATCTACTGCTTCCGCCGAGACCCTGCAGCACGGAAGCGCTGGACGCTGCGATATCCCATAAGGCACCGGGGCCGGCGCAGAAGAGCTGTCAGAATCAAGAATGGCGGAAGGCGGCGTGTCGGTTCTTTTTAAGTGAAAGTGCTGTAGGTATTAAACGTTCCTTGTGGTTAAACTTTACTTGTTTAGCAACATCTGAGTAAACTGTTAACTTGTTGAAGGTTCAAAACAAATAAATAAAAATCTGGCCGCTCTGTAAGTTTTTGTGGTTACTATGATGTCGTAGGTCACATGACGACCGCCAGGCGCCGTCACAGCGCGCGCTCACGGAGACGGGTTTTATCAACATGTTTCTTTTAGTAAAACACTTTCACAGGGTTAAAAACCTCCGGGTTCTGCTGCGAAAACACTCTGCACACAGTCACGCTTCCGGCCTGCGGAGTGTGTTATTATTCTGTGTTCATTAATGGTGTGTGTGTGTGTGTGTGTGTGTGTGTGTGTGTGTGTGTGTCAGTTACAGTGAGGATGAATAAAGCTATAACTCTGAGGCACAGACACTGCAGAGCTGTCAGGAGTCAGCTGTCATTAATAAATGCTATAACTCACCATGTGCATGTGTACACCACTCTTCTGAAGTGTGTGTGTGTGTGTGTGTGTGTTGGAATATAATCTTTTGATCACAGTCAAACTGCCTTTATTCCAACAAATACAACATTGTTTGTTTAATTTTGTGTTTTAAAACCTGGGTGATGAATTAAATAAATTAAATAAAATGAAGTTATTAAATTCCTAAGAAATTTGATTATTATTATTATTATTATTATTATTATTATAACAGACTTTAGTTCGTGATGGCTGTGTAAGGGTTAAACTGTTCACCTGTCGCGCGCACGCGCGCACGCGCACACACACACACCTACACCTGCATTCTCAGCTAACAGTTCATGCTATTGCACACAAAGACCATGCTAGCTTCTATATTAAGCTAAGCTAAATTAATCACTGTGAAGAAAATGCGACATAAATAGTGAATAATGACTCCGTAATCGTTTAAAATTGTGAATTAACACCTCATATACTCATTTATTTTATTATATAATTAGTTCTATTTCTCTCCAGCTAGCTTAGCTTAGCTCGAGCTCTCAGGACTGTTAGCCGCTAAGTGCAGGACCAAATGAGTCATTTAGCCACAGGTTATTAAACTGCTCTACTTGACATTTAGCGAGTTTTAAATATATAAAGATGTAAACACTTACAGTCACCTGAGAGTACAGTCTGTACAGTCCGCTGCGTGTGTGAGTATTTATTCCGCCATCATTAATAACAATAACACAGGGCAGAGAAACCGCTGCTAGCGCGCATGCGCACAGCTGCGACCGTCCTCAAGGCCCGCCCCTGCACATCACGCGCGCATGCGCACAGCTGCGACCG
>JAKKZM010000066.1:168564-176049 GCA_037576825.1 Pangasius krempfi | reverse complement strand
GATAAGATCAGCAGAGCGGATATGGAGTGGATATGGAGTAGATATGGAGTGGACATGGAGTAGATATGGAGTGGACATGGAGTAGATAAGATCAGCAGAGCATCCACAGTAAACTGTGCAGTGAGGTATAGACTGGTAGAAGATCTCCAACATCTTGAGCTTCCTCAGAAAGTAGAGTCTGCTCGTCCCCTTCCTGTGCACAGCCTCCATGTTGACCTTCCAGTCCAGCCTGCTGTTGAAGTGGACACCAAGATATCTGTAGATGTCAACCGGCTCAACATCGTGTGCACCCAACCACCACAGAGTCGTCTGAGAATTTCTGCAGGTGCCAGAGGTCTGTGTTCAACTCCATACATTATCAATTCTATTAAAATACTAATAACCTCTTCTGAATGACCAACGATTTAAAAATAATGTTACTATTTGACAGATATGTTAATGTCCTGATGATCTGCTCACCATTCTAGAAGTTGTGAAATCGTGATGCAACACATTCCTGCCCCATTTAGAGCCACAGAGTAATTATTGCACCTAGTGGTCAAAGTAGGAACTGCAACAAGTGCTAGTAGAGGCCCATTGGGGCAGGACTCCCACTGCACCATGCTCAGGGGAGGAACAGCGGACAGGGACTATTAATGACAGGGTTGCCAGACTGCGTTAGTTTAAACATACTCTGCGGCCAACAACAATTTATTTTATAGCAAATGATCAGAATAAATCTAAATCTATCAGATTTCTGCAAACAAAGGCAAAGTGTAAGTGTAGACATTGTGTGTATGATGTACAGAACCATTTATTTATTCTATTGTAAGACATATACAGATTTGTAGAGGGAAGGCGGATCCTGGAGTGGATAATGTCCATAAATCAGTCACATGAGTGCAACACAGTGACCTTGTTTTCTATGCAAAGGCTTAGAAAAAGAAGAAAAATGTGTTCTCTTTTCCAATTGCTACATTTTTTGGCTTTTGTGTTGAGGTGGACATTTTGCTGAAACCCTGGGTAATGATTTGTTCTTCTGTGTGCCCTTCAGTGATGATGGGAAACACCTGACGTGTGGAACGCAGTTTAACAGAAGTACCTCTAAAGCCACTCAAAGCAAGCCGCTAGACTGTGTGTTGTCGACTCTCAACTGCCTATTACAGGGTTACTCCGAAAATTCACTAGATGGTAGCCTACAGCAAAACTCAGGCGTGAGAGATTCTCAACTTTATTTTCGTTAGAGGCTATTTCGTCATTGACGTCGTCCTGGAGCACCAGCAATGGTCACAAGCCGCTGCTCTGTCACTGTTTTGAGCTTGGTATGTAGGCTGACTACATCATTATACTTATGTTTACTTTAAAAATGATTTCTTAAATTGTTCCTGTCTATTCTTAATTTTTAGATCAATTGAACGAGCTGCTTCGGGACAGAGGGTACGCCTGCAAGAAGAACCTGATAACTCCATATCCAGATCCACTGCCTGGACCTCAGGGCCGATTTTATGTGGCTCACACAAAAACTAGGGTCAGGATAGAAATGACCTTAGAGATTCTCAAGTCACACTTCAGCTGTTTAAGAGTAGATCCAGCCAGGGCATGTGACATACCCGTGGTTATATTATATTATATTATATTATATATTATATTATATTATATTAGCAGTGAAAGAGTTCCACCAGTGGATCCACAGCCCTTGGTTTAGTGGATCCTGTAACTGTGGACCAATCAGATTGAGACACAAATACACACAAAAACGACTTCCTTTCTGTTCTACCGAAACAACCTGATGGTGGTTATTTGTTTTTGCAGTGAGTATTCCATATGTGAATTACCCATAATGCACTGCATACTAGTGACAATTTATGTTACAAATGAAATCTCATAATTAGCCTGTGGATTAGTGTCCCTCAGCAGTCTTTTAAGAGTGTTTGAACAGGGTTACTGTTAGAGTGAACTCTTCTTTCAGACACTAGTGTTTGGGACACAGCCCTTAAATCTGACAAAGTCATATGACCACATGTCCAGGTTGCAGGGAATGCTGGGTAAACTCCTCTACAGCCTGCTTTCTACTTTGGGTCCAACTTGAAACTCCAGGCACGTTTCCAAGGCAGATTAGGAGCTTTAGCAATGTTTCGATTGGAGGAACCCTTTCAGGAATTCTGAAAGTCTTGGCATGGAGCAACCTTTTTGGCAATGATTTTACATTTACGTGAATGTCAAGTCAGAAACGTGGTGTGTGTGTGTGTGTGTGTGTGTGCAGTAGCACACCACTCTCAGCAATGTCAAGACACAAACTCAGAATCTAAAGTTGGTTAAAAAAAAGTTGTGTTAATATTCACACTACACATCACAAATAATCACGTCTCTTATTCTCTATAAGGATCATGGTTCAGGAACTCATACAGGAACTGTGTGGTTTTCCTTCAGGAAGTTTCCAGAACCTCAGTGGTAACTGCACTGTGCACCATCAGATCAGATCAGAAAGATGCTCTGATCGAGAACTCATAACAAATCAGCCGTGGCAGAGAGTGTGTTTAGAAAATAGTCTGATTTGATAATAATCTGATTAATGTGTTTATGTGCATTAATCTGAATACATCAACATTCAGTCGCTACTGGTTTCAAACTGGGATGTGAATGAAAAAATTAAAGGTTTCAGGTCATCGGTTTGTTACATGTTTAATACTTTTTTAGTGCTCTACACAACAACTGGTTACCGTGGTTACACAACCATACTGTGTTTATTCCTAGCAAAAGAGCCATACCTTTAACCTAGCATCAGAATTAGCCTTAAAAATCAGAGCAGGACTGAAACTGAAATGTTTGTAGAATCAGAGTTGATTTGGGGGTTTAATAGCAGTGTGACCCACGCAGTCTAAAGGTGCAGTTTGTAAAGGTTTCCACACCTGTAATAAGGATTCTGTTTACAGTATCCTGGTACTGAAATTAGCCACACCCCCTTCCTCATACACTCTAGGCATGTGTAGTTTAACTGCAGTTGCAGTTCTCTTCACAGGCAGCAGAGGGAGTAAACATTACACAAAGTTACACACTGCACCTTTAAACAGCAAAAACAACTCCTCTAAATGTCACACGCTGTTTCCACACTCTGGCGTTAGTGAGGAACAGACCTCACACACTGCATGTTAGCATTTAAAAGGAAGTGAGGCATGAAAGTGGTGAGAGTGAGGAACAATCATCATCATCATCATCATCATTAGATCTGTATATTAACAATATTCTACATCACACACTGTGAAAATATTCAAATATAAAATACATTTCCAATAAATAAATTCAATAAATATTCAGGGTGAAACACGCAGCGTGTTTCTCCAAAGCTGTGTGTCTATGCACGCTCCGCTCATTCTGTAGTGTCTGAAACACACACACACACACACACACACACACACACACACACACAGAGTTTAATCCTCTTTAACATTTCCCCTTGGTGGATTGATGCTGCTGAGTAATGTTATGAATAATTCTTCACACTCCTCCTCTTGTGCTGTAAGTGTGTGTGACGTAGGTGTGATACACACTTCAGAGTGGTTAGGGGAAGTGTACGAGTGTGTGTTGGGAACAGTGCTGCAGATAAGAGTTGATCAGTAGAAGGTGACATAAATGCTACTTTGTAAACTGTATTATTATTATAATTATTATTAATATCATTATCATTATTATTACCTGCAGGGGGCGCTCTGTCACACAGCACTGTTGTTCTTCTGAAGTTTGTCACTTTCATCAGCAGTACTGAGTAACGCTGCCTGGAAACTGTGCTGAGCTCTGTAGCTAACACACACACACACACACACACACACACACACGGTTAGTGCGGAGGTGAGCGTGTGTGCGTGTGTGTGTGTGTGTGTGTGTGTGTGTGTGTGTGTGTGTCTTACTGCACACAGATGATGAGTAGGAGGGCGGAGCAGCTGATGATTGACAGGACGACTGTGATGGTGATGAGTATGATGTGCAGTGTGTCACCATGGTGATCATCCCGTCCCCCGGAACCCGAACCCGTCTGCAGCAGGTGGATACCACATCGCACACCGTCGTACCCCTTCATACACCTGTCAATCAAAACACACCTGTCAGTCAGATCAAAGCCTGTCAATCAAATCATACAACTGTCAATCATCTAGCCTCTAACAGGTAAATTAATTACTCAAATAGTTAGTGTACACACTAAACAACCAGTGTGTGAGTGTGTGTGTGTGTGTGTGAGAGAGTGAGTGTGTGTGTGTGTATAAGAGTGTGTATAAGAGTGTGTGTGTGTGTGTGTGTGTGTGTGTGTGAGAGAGAGAGAGAGAGAGTGAGTGTGTGTGTGTATAAGAGTGTGTGTAAGAGTGTGTGTGTGTGTGTGTGAGAGAGAGAGAGAGAGAGTGAGTGAGTGTGTGTGTATAAGAGTGTGTGTAAGAGTGTGTGTGTGTGTGTGTGTGTGTGTGTGTGTATGAGAGTGTGTGTACTTACACACAGACGGGCTCCTTCAGGTCGTGTAAGTAGGTGCAGTAGCCATGGATGCAGTACTCTCTGTGGGAGGTGCTACAGGGATCAGGGGCGGAGCTATGGTTGTTGGTGTGGGCGGAGCTGTGGGAGGTACTGTGGGTGGAGCTGTAGGTAAGATTCTGTGCAGGTGTGCTGTTCCTCTGTCTCACACTTATCTGGGCCTTAGTCCTCTTTTTCCCACCGTGTTTCTTGCGGCCGCCTCGACCTAACACACACACACACACACACACACACACACATAGAATTGGACATTTTAAAAAAGCCTCGTTAGTTATCCCTGTCTCTGTAATTATACTTGTGCTTTGCTTGTTTAATAAATGGCCAAAAGCACAGTTTGTGTGTGTGTGTGTGTGTGTGTGTGTGTGTGTGTGTGTGTGAAAAATAAACCAAAATAGACAAAATTAGCCTGTGTTTTCCAGTGAAGAGAATGATTTTACGTCACAGATCCGGGGGAAGTGCGAGCAGGTGCTTGTGAAGAGTTCAGTGTTAGAAGTTCGAGTGAATGGCTGCTACATGCTACCACCCCCGCATTAGAAAACAAAGAACAAAGAAACTTTAGTCTTTACTGGGATTGGTCTTTTTTTAAATGAGACTTTTGGATCTAGTGTGTTAGTTTCAATAGCAAATTCAAGTTTGCGTAGATTTTGTCGAAGTAAGGCGCTTTACTCATGAGGACTAATGTCGTCTCTCTCATCATCGTTCTGTAGCAAAAACATCTTCTTCTCAAACATTCTACACAGTGTTGTCCTTACAGAATGACCTTCCTTCCCTAACAAAAATCACATTCCTGAGATATTCCAGTTAGGATTCAGCCTCATGGTCATGATTTCAACAACAATGTGAACTTTTTACGATAAAATGCTTAACAAAATTATATCATTTACCCAAAAAGCAGCTGAACCTGTCCTTTAACATGCTCTAGTTTCCCACCAAATACATCGAATTCACATTATACCAAAATAAACCCCTATTCTGATGGGATTAGTTTTCCATATGGAGGTGTGTGATGTAATTATTCCCGGAGTTATCTACAATAACTACAACACTTACACCATCTACAACACCTACAACTATAACACCTACAACTATAACACATACAAAACCTACACCACCGACAACATCTACACCATCTTCAACACGTACAACATCTACACCATCTTCAACACGTACAACATCTACACCACCTACCAAAAACTATAACACAAACCCACAGCATCTACAACATCTATAACACTTACACTATCTATGACAACTACACTACATACACCCTAAACCTAACATCTACATCATCTACACCATGTACACCATCTACAACAACTACAACAACTACAGTATCTACAAAAGATACAACATCTACAGCCCAGAGTTCAGCTAGTCTAGATCTTCTCTGTAGGGGTTAATGTTCCTTATCAGACATGTGGGGTCCCTCAAGGCTCCATTCTAGGTCGTGCGTGCGTGCGTGCGTGCGTGCGTGCGTGCGTGTGTGTGTGTGTGTGTGTGTGTGTGTGTGTGGGTGTGCATACCTTTGCCTAAGGGTGGCCCTGTAAACAGTCCTGAAGGTCCTTCCTCAGATTCTGGCTCCTCCCCAAGTGCACTCTGAAGCCCCTCCCCTGATGCTGACATCACAGTCACATGACCCAGCTCAGAGGAGTGAGTGGCAGATGAAGCTAAAGAGATGAGCACACTGCAGGCTACGCACACGCACACGCGCACACGCACACACACGCACGCACACACACACACGCACAGCAGAGTTACTTATCACCCTGAAGTTGATTATTTTCCTATAACAGCACGTCCCTGTGTGTTTTATTCCTCTCATAACACAGCAATTTATATAAACTACAACATGTATAAGCTATAAACTACAGTTTTCTATTAATTAAAAAAACAAACTGTAACACTATTTATGCCTTGATAGTCACTTGTAATATTATTTAATGTCGGAGAAACGAGTTAGTTTCTGTTGTCGCTTACGTTATAGCAGCTATAAACAGTCGTTCCCTCACCAGCGTCTCTTTATTCTCTCTCTCGAAGTTAATAAGACAAAAAAACGTTTGTTCCGCATGTGACTGAGAAACCGCAAAGAAGCGTAAACTCCTCTGTCCTGAAGATGTCGGAAAACTTAAAGTTACGGCTTCACCTCTGACTGTTCCAGAGCGCTGACACTGGAGACTCCTTCCATACACGTTACATAAACATCTCCTTACAGAAAACTTCAACATATCATTTATTATTTACACACATTTTTCTTTTGTCTTTTTAACCCGTTTATTATTAGTGTATCGTCCAACACCTTCTGACCAATCACAGTCCAGAATTCAGCAGCAGTGTGGGAAAATACCAGTTACACCAACGTTTTTAACTGGAGCTTTTGGTTTTACAGAAGAAGGCGCTCCAGAGTGAAATCCAGAGTAATATTTTCATTTCATATTTCATTTCGTTTCATGTTTCATATCTGTGTTCATTCTGGTTTTGACGTGTACATGTGTACACTACTTGTGTATACAATGACCAGGGTTTTTTGGAAAGCCTTTAATAAATACTTACTTAGTTTGTGCCTTTATTCACATGTTACAATAACCTTGTGGGACAATGATCTCCATTAAATCTAATAAATCGGCGAGGGTCTGTACAGTGAGATCTAAACCAGGCAAGGACTTGTCCGTCTAAACCGTTAGCGTATTGGACAGAGCGCAGGGGACGGTGTGCTGTTTATGGAAAGGATTAATAACAATCTTCAAAAACTTGAATTACAAACATGTTAAACTGCTTTTTGTATTGTGTGTTGTAGTGATAAACTGTACAGCGTTTTATTTTTAATCCTTTAGAAATAAAATCACTCTGGAGATTCTGTTAATGTATGAAATGATGTACATTTCACTTCACAAAGCAGACAGATGCTTACACTCTTCACACGCTGATTTTAAGAGAAACACGGTCTCCATCTCACTGCTGAAAACAGAGTTACAGGGACAGATGCACAGTTTA
>JAKKZM010000066.1:105146-120892 GCA_037576825.1 Pangasius krempfi | reverse complement strand
CACCACTCTGACATACTTCTCTGCTCCTCCTGACTTCCTCATACAGTACCACAGCTCCTCTCTTGGCACCCTGTCATGTTTTGTCTGCTGCCATATGCCGTATATATTCACTGCTATTAGGGGTGCGACTGCCATTTTTTTCAGGTGTGAGTTTTGGTCTCTGTTTTTGGTAAGGGAGTTTTAGGGAAGAGAACTGTCTTTTGTTTTGTGTTTTGTTTTTTAGGTAAGTTAGTTCCCTTAACAGTGGTTTCTGTTTATTATTTTGGCCTTCAGTCCACCCTGAAGTTGTTCCAGTTTATTCTAGTGTTGAGCAATTGTATACATTCTGTATAATAAAACAGTATTTCACATTTTTTGAGTTTGCTCCTGGTGTGTGTCATTCCTGGCTACTCCAGGGCACCATATACTCACTTCACTCCACCTTATACATTACCGCTTGCCCACTTACGCAGTGCAACCTAACCCTAGACATGGTTGTAACAGTTGTCAAATGATCTTAGAATATTTTGTTACAGAAAATCAGATTTTAGTTTAGTTAATATTGTGAAATAATCAAATATTGTAAAATATTAATACATTTCATAAAAAAGAGAATTCATTAATTAATTTCTCCATTCATTCATCTGAAGTACAGTGTTGCTTGAAAGTTTAGAATTTTCTACATTTCTGACCTAAAATATGAGTTATGATTGAAATTATTTATCTTGGTTTAATTTTTTTTACATCACAAAAACCTGCCATTTTAACAGGGGTGTGTAAACTTCTTATATCCACTGGAATGTGTGTGTATACAGTGTAACTCATTTAAAGGTAAGAAGTGCTAATGTGTTTACTGTTCCTGGTGTGGGCGGCCATTTTGAGGGAGTTTTTCTTTAGCAAGAAATTAACTGACCAGGAAAATATAGTTCAATGTTGGTTTGTTCTTCAGCAGAAATATTTGTATCTAACTGCATTGTTCTCTCTATCTATGGGATGTATGTTGAGCACAGCGTCTGCAGACAGATGGACTTTCGTACGTGGGTGTGGTTTGGGTGGATCAGCAGCAGCATTGGGAGTGATCACAGGAAAGCTCTGGGTTCTGATGTGGAGAAGTCAGTTTAGGATGTCTTGCTCTTCACCTCAGCAGCATCCTGATGTTGTTTATCAGTACCTGAAGAGAGCGTTTGGTGTCGTCTGTGGGGGTTTATTTGGGTCAGCTGTAGGCTTCATAGGTTCAGATCAGACACCAGTTATACTGTTAGCGGCACTAGCTGGAGCTGCCGGAGCTTATACTGCAATGCACAGGGTACAGTAGACATTATACAGCTTAAATATATACAGAGGAAATGACCTTTACCAACATCTGCTGCAAATTAAAATGTGATGTTGAATCTACACTAACAGGATGAAGGTGTGACAGAGCTGTGATTTGACAGTGAGATCTGTGAGTTAAACCATTAATCAGGATTAAACCAGCTACAGAAAGCTATTGAACACACTCCGATCAACTTTATGATTATGATTGAATTGTTTTGTTGTTAAGTCATAAATATATTTCATGCACTCATCACTGTTCTTTTATTTTGTCATTTTTACATTCAATAATCTTTCAATGAATCCATGTTTTCTGGTCTATTGGCATCGTTAATTGATTATGAAATATTTTATACTTACTCAGACAAAATACATCTTATATGACCTTTTCAAATGAGGGGACGATTACAAAGTGGATAGCACCTTATTTATTATTCTATAATCTCACCCAAATTACTCCCCCAATTTATTATTTTATAATAATTATTATAGAATGATAAACAGTTATTCTATAAACAATTATTTAAACTCTAATACTGATTGGTTTTGTAGGACTAAATATAAAATAGAAATAGGAAATAGAAGTAGTCAAAGGTTAAATGTGTTTTAACTTTATTACTTAGTATCTGACTCCAATATTCAATTAAAGATCTGACTCCAGTATTTGATTGACAACAATTTATGCGCTAACATGACACACACTAAGCTTTCATTAGAAAGTGACGTTCCTATGTCAGAGGCTTTTATATAGCCTAATTATTACACTATTATTTAGTTAGTTTCTATCAACATACAAGCCTTCAACTTTCTTCTTTACTAATCAGAGGCTTTTATATACACTTGAAAGCATTAGCCTTTTATTTTGGTTTGTAGGAGGTCACTTTCAGACACATCTAACATACTTCAGCTAGAAATCTATTTCTAGTAGTCATGTACTGTTAGTGTGCCATACTTTCCTTAAAATTAGTAAATTAATAGTAGAATTTATAATAACAATAATAATAATAATCTGAGATTAGACCGAACAGTCTCCCCCCCAATCTTACACACTGTAGCCTACGTTCTTGGAGTTTTGAATGAAAAGCAGAGGCTTACGGCTGACTCGTGTTCCACAGGTATCCACCAATGCAGTTCCATCTACACAAGAAAAAGGTGCACCTTTCTTCCTTTTTGTGCTTTTATTTTCACTATGTGCCTATAAATAAAATAAAATGCAATAAGGCTGAAATTATGTCCACATCAACCAACTATTCCACGGTTTACAACATAATTACCCAAATATATCTATTTATATTTATATATACAGTAATGCAGTATATGTGTGTATACAACAATTTAAATAAAACAATCACACATTGCAAAATATAAAACCATGCACTGGCCATGTTACATGTTGTTTCCAGTGTATTTATTGAGTTGTGTATATTATTCTGCGTATACTGTTCTGTGTATTTTGTCCTGCACTCGTCCCACACTGTTGTGTATGTGCACTTTGTGTAGTCTTGTGTAGTCTTAGGGGTCCTGGAGGAACATCATTTAGTTCCAGTGTATATGAGCTATATAGAGCTGTATGAATTTGAACGTGACTCAGGGCAGGTGTGAGAGGGAGCACAAGTCTGTTCAGGCCACACGCTTCTCAGCACATGCGCAGCAAAACACTGCCTAATCTTACTGAGATCACAGCCCAGTGAACTTCATTTAACTTCTTTACAACTTTGGAGGTTTATAATGTCGAGAGCTTTGACAGTCCGATAGCAAGCGATTTCCTGTTCTGCTGTAAACTGCTCTGACAGACCCTCAGTGGGGAGCTTTCGCTGTTTTTCCAGGATGTTGCTCATGTTGATGTCGACGCTGTAGCTCTCTGTACTGATATTATAACTAGCAAACCAACGGGAGTGAAAGAAGTGATGGCATAAACCAAGACAGCTCACACTAGCGCAGTTTCATAATGATTTACTGACTGTATGACCTTCCTGAAAATACCTTAGTAACCTTACCAAGGTTTTCAGTTAGCATACACCTTGCCATGTCAGACAGGGTTCTCCTGTGTCTCTCAGCAGTACCGTTTTACTGGGAGTAAGGTGCTGAGGTCTCGTGTCTCATGCTAATTTTACTGAGCAATGACTTATTTTATCTTCAGTAACGTGTAATATTGTTAGATTGTGTGTGTGTGTGAGAGTGAGATAGAGAGAGGCTGGTAAAGAATGACTGTTTAGCGCTGCTATAATTTCAGTGAGAACAGGAACTGACTGATCTCTTAGATGTTCCACAACATTAACTATAAACCATTCAAATGCGTGATGTGGTGTTCATTAAATATTGTAATCAGTGGTAATCCCGCTGTGATATAAGTGGAACGATACACACCAGACCATGCTGTTGTATCACAATAATACACTCCACAAGCCCTCACCATCACTCACCCCCTGGCGTGCATTACTTTTATATAACAGCACGGCCTGTCGTGTGATATTCCTTACTCAATTACTCAGTAAACCACCTCAATTTAATCAACTCATGACTCATATAATAATGAAATGCAATAACACACCATAACAATGATGAACCACTGAGATGTGTGTGATGCAGTAATTATAGCTGAACAGTGTGAGATTTCCCATCATATTTTTAAGGTAGAGTGTGTGTGAGCCTCAGGAAACAGCTTCTATATCAACAAAACAATCACAATAACATTACAGATACAGTTCATGTACAAACATGAAGGACAAGTGTGTGTCAGCCTGCAGCAGATGCAGTGGACGAACACACACACACACACACACACACACACACACACACACACACACACACACACACACATTATTATAGAAAAATCTCATTAATAGCAACTAAAAATACTAAAAATGAAGATTATGGGTGTTCATGTTTTTAATGTATATATGAAATATCTTATGACTATTTTTAATATATTAATATTGTTTTAACAATATTTTTATATTGTTAACAATATTTTAACAATAACATTAATAACATAACAATAACATAATATTTTAATATTGTTATTAATAAACTCATCTGTGCTAAGTGTGAACTCATTTCTGTAACAAATGAAAATAAATATTAAATATTTCCGGAAATGGCCACTGTGATGTATACTGTATATATAATGATTTATTTATCAATTATAGTAATACTACTAACAGTAATGTTTCATTATTCCTTCACTTTATTCTTCACAGAATCTGCACAGAATTCACACATTTATTAACATACAGTCATAAAATAATTCTGTACTGTACACTGGCCAGAATCCTGCTGATGCACAGTTGAGGAAAAGCAACTGAAAATGTAATGCAGAAGATAAACACATGCAAACCTATTACTATTACTATTATTATTATTATTATTATTATTATCATACTACAGTGATTATATAAAGACCCTTCAATATTCGCTTTAACAAGTTTCATTGCAGATAAACAGGATTGTACACTTTACAGGTAATTGGTGAATTAAGCAGGATTTGTAGAATTCAGTTTCTCTGGAGCAAAAAAAATCTGTATGAAATCTGACTTAATAAGAGATATATAAAAAAAAGATTCAGATAAGCAAGCACAAGACATCCATGACATTAAATCATCTGATTTCAGTTAACAAAAGGCTAAATAGGTGCTTAAGGTGGATTAAGAAATTGTAAGGTATCAGATCAAGAGTCCATTATTTCAGCTTTTTTTTTAGACTCCAACAAATTTGATAATGAACAGCAGCAGCAGCACCACCACAAACACCACCAACAACACCACCAGCAACAGCACCAACAACACCACCAACAGCAGCACCACGAACAGCACCAACAGCAGCACCAACAACACCACCAGCAAATAAACCTACAAGAATCCATATCCAATACTTCTTCATAAAACTATCCTGCCCACTTGAACTTTCCGCATTATTGCCTGGACTGTTTTTTCCCCCTTTTTTCATTTCTTTCTCTATTTCCTGTCTTATTCTTTTCTCTGTCTCTCTCTTTTCATTTTCTATTTCTTTCTGTCTTTGTTCTTCCTCTCTTTGTTTTCTTTCTTCTTCATCTCTCCTCACCCTCTCCTCATCCTCCTGTCTGAGTTTTGCGGCATCCTCAAACATCTCGTTGGAGTAACAGGTTCCTCCGTTCTTCTCCACCATTCTGTCTATCTTCTGCAGTAGCTCACTGACCTGCTCTCTGTTTCTCAGGTCTTTATTATTAAAGACATGATATCCACCTCCACACTGCTGGACAAGTTCACTTAAAGCTTTGTTCTCTTTAATGAGTTCATCTACATTTTCTCCATCTAACTGGTCTCCATGGGTGAAGAGAACCATTGCATATTTCCTCACTTCCTCTCCAAATTTCATTTCAATTTCCTGAATAATTTGCATTTCCTGTACTGTAAACCTGCCCAACTGCAGAACAATGAGGAAAGCGTGAGGTCCTGGACTGGACAAATAGATACTCTTCCCTATCTCTGAAGCTATTTCAACAGGATCAGAGGTGTCAAAGAGACCTGGAGTATCGATCACACACACATCACTGTCTGCAACACGGCCCTGACAAGCTTCACTCTTCTCAGTGACAGAATTCATTTTTAATATGGATTTGAAATGTTTCTTTCCCAGGATGGTGTTTCCTGTTGCACTCTTGCCAGATCCAGTTTTCCCCAACAGCACGATCCTCCTGTCAGAGCCGCTGCTGCTGACGGCTGTCTTTGTTGTTGTTGGCTTTTTTCTACGGAGGTGTGATGCTGCTTGAGGAAAATAAAAAGTTTCAAATCTTAAAAACAAAATCAACAACATATAATAATAATAATAATAATAATAATAATAATGCTTAATATATGTATATATATATATATATATATATAAATGACCTTTTCAACACTGTTTATCTGCAGTAATAGAATATAGAGCAAAATAACTCACCAGAATTCAGTAATTTCTTGGAAACTTTGGCCAGAAGGTGTTTAAATTGCTCACAGGAACTTTTTATCCTGTTGTTGAAGACGTGGTATCTGTGGTCGTATCTCTGCACCAGCTCCTTCAGAGATTCTGTACCACTGATGAAATCGTCTACTGTCTGTTTCTCTTCTTCTAGTTGATCTCCTCCAGTGAAGAGGATCCAGGTCTTCTCCATACGATTTTGCCCTAACAGAACCTCGATTTTCTGCACAGATTTCTGCTCTTCCTCAGTGAACCTATCTGCCCTGATGACTAGGAGATACGTGCAGATGGCTGATTCTGACTCACATGAGCTGAGAATTCTCTGACATTTCTGTCTGATCTCATCATCACTCAGCTCTGTGTGAAAGAACCCTGGAGTGTCGTAAACAGCCACTGGGACTTTAGAAACTGTGCCCCGTTCAACCTGAACATTCTGAGTGACAGAGATGGGACTTTTCTTCGAGGTGAAAGCTTTTCGCCCTAATATTGTGTTTCCTGATGCACTTTTTCCTGAACCTGCTTTTCCAAACAAGACGAAATTAAACTGTGGTGATGACGTCTTATCAGTGAGACCCATCTTCATCAGTCTGTAGACGACTTCTATAGCTGTTTACTGCACAGAAGAGAAACTAAAAATACACACACACACACACACACACACACACACACACACACACAATTTATATGTTCTACTTAATATCTGCAGAGTTTCTAGCAAAATGATAAGACAAAATAATAAAAATCCAAACAAGTTCAACTCACCTTAATATAAAAGCACTATTTATTAAAGCATCCTTTAGATATTTAAAGCTAAATTTAAAGCTGCTGTATGTAAGAGTTGGGATTTCTGTCCTCTTTGGTTAAGGAATGTGACTACAGGTGACTTATAGAAGAGGATTTTGTAATGTGGGTTGTTTATTCACATTCCAGAGGAGTTCAGGGCTGTGTCCAAAAGCACATCCACACTACACAGGCTGTGTAACTGGCGTAGACACCAGTGGTGTAGTATGTGGTTTGGGACGAGACCTAAACCAGAGGATGCAGTTATCTGATGTGGGGATCAGTGACAGAGCAGCTCCTGGTAAATTCAGTAGAACAGACACTACTGTACTTTACTGAAGTGTGCTTTAAACAGTCATATCACTTCTACCTGGACTACTGCTAGGTGATGAAGGTGGACCAGCATCATCCTCACACCGTCTATACACTTTACAGCATTAATGCCAGCACTTTCTTTCTTTCATAATAATAATAATAATAATAATAATAATAATAATAATAAAACCTAGTCTTTGCATCACTTCTGCATTTTTTTGTTCCTGGAGAGTTGACTTTTTCTTTCACTTTGGATGAATATAAGAAAGTTCTTGATATTTGAGGGATTTCGTGGATAATTTCTTGGATTTTGTATGAAAAACACTGAATGACGCAGATGCTGTGGGAGTCACGTGATCAGCTTCCGCCGCTAAACCCTGCTGCTGATAATAAACCCTCAGTAAAGCTGATATTTACACTATTGTCATACTGTATTGTGATCAGTTGCCTTCATGAAAACTCTACATGCCCTGGACTTGCTACTTTCCGCTGTTTTGTGCCTGTGTGTGTTATTTAAACAGATAAAATGCCACTTCCGGGTTTTTCTGCGGCGCAGCTGAAATTCGAGGAAAATGAAAATGTGTCACTTGCTAAATGTGTTTCATTATTTATTATTAATGTACATTAAAGTGTAAAATCATTCAGAAAGCGGTTTATTATAACTTACCTCATGAGAAAATAGCTGTATATTTGTTCTCTTTTTTGCCTTGTGAAGGTGGAGCTCTCCTGATGGAAAGATACTTTCGCTTTCTCGGCTCGGTGTAGTGACGTGTCATTCACGAACGAATCGATTCATCGAACCGACTCTTTTAAGTGACACATGAGATTCGACTCTACACTGAGAGCGAGGAGTGGATCATCAGCCCTTTTCATTTGTCCACTGCAGTTTTAGTTTAGTTATTACATTTCACACAGAACCTGGACACAGTACTGGCATTTCCCAACCAACTATGAATTAAATAATGACACGTCTTACCTTCATATCACACTGCAATACATTACAATTCCAACACCAGCAGCAGAAAAGAGCAAAAATGATTTTCACTCCATCGCACAGTTTCTACGTGTCATTGGGGAAATAGAATACACACGCATACTCATAAAATAAAGTTTTAAAATGTGTTTATTTATTTATTAGACAAATAGTGCCAAATAAACCATTTTTGTTCTACTTCATGCAACAGTATCTTTATTTCAGTGTTAGTGAAGTTGACCTTGTTAGACGTTATGGCCTGCTCCATATCGTCTGTAACAAGCAGCACCGCAAGCAGCTTACTGTGCTTTATAAAGAGTTGTTTACCATATATGGTGATTTGGGGGCGTTTCTTTATGCAAATGAGTGTGGGCTGTGCATAAGCAGGTCAGTTTAGAAAAAGCTGTGTTAAAAATAAAACCGCTTTATTCTAGGGGTCATTTATCTTAGCCAACCCATGAACTGGCACAGGCACAGGGAGAACATGTGAAGCTTCACCAGATACCAGAACCGAACCTAGGACCCTGGAACGGCAGAACAGCAATGACCACTGTTTGTGAACTAACTGAACTGAACTGAAATAACACCGATGTATTTAGGTGCTGATAAATTTGAAAAAAGAAGGTTATACTATTTATTATAACTAATATTATTTGAGTAATTATACTTGAGCCATATGGTTTTTTTTTTAAATAAATAGATTTAATTTCTATCAATTGTAAAATATATAAAGTCAGTAGTAGCTCAGGTGTTAAGCCTATGGCCTACTGACCAGAAGGTGGTGAGTTCAAATCCCAGTACTGCCACGCCTGGGCCCTTAACTGCTCAGTTGTATAAATGTACGTTGCTCTGGATAAGGGTGTCTGCCAAATGCCATCAGTGTAAAATAATAAATAAAATGCAGATTATTTTATACTGCAGCTTTTGATCTCTATTAAGACGTGTATCAGCACTTCCTCAGACATCTGAGTTTGTTCTGCTTCCTGTCTCGCTGCATTAAGCTTGTCTTCGTAATATCTTTTATACTCAGTCAGTGTTTGGTTTTTCCGGTTGACCAGGCACTGCAGCTCTTTGATTTTCTTCTCCTTTTCTTGATCAGATTCTTTTAATGCATCAATGTTCTCCTGCAGTTTCCTCTTTTCTTCCTCAAACTTGGCCTCCAGTTCCTTTTGTCGCTCCTGTAGTTTCTGCTCGTAGATCTTCCTCAGCTCATCTTCCCTCATCCTCAGCCTCTGTTCCACATGTTGGTACATCTCACTGGTGTAGTACTCATTATTATTTGCTGAAATCATGTTGTCTACTTTCTCCAAGAACTCCAGAACCTGTATGCGGTCGTGCATTGCTTTATTGTTAAAGACATGATATCTCTCTCCACATCGGCTAATCAGATCTTTGAGGGACTTGCTTGCTGAACTGAGGTACTCTTCAATCGTGCCACTCAGCTCATCACCATGTGTGAAGAGGATGATGGTGTGTTTATCTGCTTCTTCACCAAAAATGGCTCTGATCTTCTCCACTGAGAGATGTTCCTCCTCGGTGAAGGGGCCGAGTGAAATCACCAGGATGATGGCGTGGGGTCCTGGAGCTGTCATGCTAATGCACTTACTGATCTCCTGTTTTAGCTCTTTCTCAGAAAGTTCTGTGTCGAACAGTCCAGGAGTGTCCACCAGTATTATCTCCCTCCCAGCCACTTCTCCAGTCTCCTTCCAGCACTCTTTAGTTATAGATGTTCCACTCTTAGCAGCTCTGAAGGCTTTCCTGCCCAGGATGGTGTTTCCTGAGGAACTTTTACCAGCTCCAGTTTTTCCCACCAGCACCATCCTCAACGTGGACACTGAAGACACAGGAAAGGAATTTATCAAACCTTTAAACTGTGACAGTAAGACATCTTATGAAGACGATTATTTTTATTAATAATTGTAATGGAATCCATGTTGTTCCACCTTCAACTCATCAGTCAACAGAACATTATCCCAAAAGGCAAATGTTAGATGAGCCTTCATGTTCCTTATGTTCCCAGAGCCTTACAAATGGCACTGTAACCCTTTCCAGACTGAAATACAGTCATGGGAAAAAGAAAGTGCACCCTCCTTCAATTCTACATTTTTATTTATCATGGCTTAAATAACAATTGTGTGGTGCTCACCAACTTCTATAAACAAACAACCTCAGGTGATAACAAAAACCACAACTTTAAGACTATCTGTTCCTGTACTTTTGCTCACCAAAAGATTGGGTGGTCTGCCAGCAAAGATGCCATGAAAATAAGTTAAGTGCCCCCTGGTGGTTACACACTTTTAGTTCATCTACAGTCAGGACCATTAGTATTTAGACACATTTTTTGTAATATTGCCTCTGTACACCACCACAATGGATTTGAATTTAGGCAATCAAGATGGGATTGAAGTGTAGACTTTCAGCTTTAACAAAAATATTGCATTAACTGTTTATGAAATACAGCCATTTTTACAGAGTCCCTCCATTTTCACAGGCTCAAAGGTAATTGGACAGTTGACTGATAAGCAGGTTCATGGTCTGTTTCTTCACTATTTCATAACAAATTGAGATAAAAGGTCTGGAATTGATTCCAAGTGTTGACTTTGGATTTGGTAGCTGTTCATGGGAACTCTCACTATGTGGTCCAAAGAGGTGTCGATGCAGGTGAAGGAGGCCATCATTAGGCTAAAAAAACAAAACAGACCTATCAGAGGGAGAGAAGAAGCTTTACGAGTGGCCAAATCAACAATCTGGTACATTCTTAAAAGGAGAATTCTTTCCTTGTTGAAGAAAAACCCCTTCACAATGTCTAGCCAAATCAAGAACAGAAAGACCAGATTAGACTTTACTAGAAAACATCTAAAAAAAAGCCTGCCCAGATCTGGAACAAGATTCTTTGGACAGATGAAATCAAGATTAACTTGAACCAGAATGATGGGAAGAGAAGAGTATGGAGAAGGACAGGAACAGCTCATGATCCAAATGATGAGACCACATCATCTGCCAATGTGTTATGGCATGGGCATGTATGGCTGCCAATGGAACTGGGTTGGAACTGGGTCACTGGTGTTTATTGATGATGTGACTGCTGATAGAAGTAGCAGGATGAATTCTGAAGTGTATAAAGCTTTACTTTCTGCTCAGATTCAGTCAAATGCTGGAAAACTGATAGGACGGCGCTTCACAGTACAGATGGATAGTGAAGTGAAGTGACTTGTGGCCAAGTGTGGTGACCCATACGCGGAATTTGTGCTCTGCATTTAACCCATCCAAGTGCACACACACACACCCGGAGCAGTGGGCAGCCATTTTAGCTGCGGCGCCCAGGGAGCAGTTGGGGGTTCGGTGCCTTGCTCAAGGGTCTCACCTCAGTCGTGGTATTGAGGGTGGCAGAGAGCGCTGGTCATTCACTCCCCCACCTACAATCTCTGCCAGACCCGAGACTCGAACCCACCACCTTCAGTTTCACCTTCGGTTACAAGTCCGACTCTCGAGCCATTAGGCCACGACTGCCCCCACTTTCAGAGCACGAGCTCATCTATAGAAGATGAAAAGTTCTGGATGTGACGAGGAAAATTTTATTGTTTAAACTTTTGTTATCATTTTATTGTTGACACTTCAGATGTACTTTGAACAGTTTTAATCTGATTTAAACAAATATTAATCTGAATGTGATTAAACCCACAGAAGAAATGTCACAACGTCTCATCATTTGAACCATTTCTGTCTACGCAGTTAGACACGCCTCCCAGCCAACCAATCAGTGTTCGCCTGCCAACGGCACCGAAGATACACACGATGTGTAGTTAGCCTGTGGGACGACTGTGCATTAGCATGTCTCGGAGTCTCTGTGTGCCACATTTACCCATGATCCTCCTTTCTGCACCACAACACAAACATGCAGATATGCACTGACGCACAAGTATAAACCGACCTAGAGGGTTAGATGTGTGTGTTTAGAAATTACATCTTTCCAAGATGGTGGAACGTGTGGTTGTGCTTTTCCACTGCGGAACGTTGGAAATATTGTCACACACAAATATTGTGTGTGTGTGTGTGTGTGTGTGTGTGTGTGTGTGTGTGTGTGTGTGTGTGTGAGAGAGAGAGAGAGGGAGAGAGAGAGAGAGAGAGAGAGAGAGAGAGAGAGAATGTTCTTACTGTTTGGACGGTCCCCATCAGGACTGTGTCTTCCTGATGGTCTCTCCTTTTCTCTCTCATGCTTTCCCACTAGAGAATTAAAAATGAAGAAGTCGTATCATAATCAGCTAAACATTCGTTCTGTACATAATCACACATACACATACAAGTCTGCTTTTCTACACATTATTATCTGGTTAAGATGCGTAACTCTGGAATTCTGTTTTAGAAAAGATAAAAATACAGCTCATCCAATAGTATTGGAACCAAGGAAGCCAATCCTTTTGTTTTTGCTCTACACTGAACACATGTGGGTTTGAGATCAAAAGATGAATATGAGACGATAGATCAGAATTTCAGCTTTCATTTCCTGATATTTACATCTACACGTGTTAAACAACTTAGAACGTGGCACCTTTGGTTCGAACCCATTTTTCAAGTGATCAGTATCAGAACATGTGACTGACAGGTGTTTCTTGTTGCCCAGGTGAGTCCTGGTAGATTGATGGTTTAAATAATTAACAGCTCTGAATGTGCACTCTTGGTTTGATCCCTGGGTTTCACCTGTGAAGACTGCATTTGTTGTTAAAAAATATAAGCCAGCATGAAGACCAGAGCCGCCTACGGGAAAAAAGCAAGCCATTCTGAAGTTGAGAAAAGAGGGAAAATCTATCTGAGCCATTTTTACAGGCATTGGGCATAGCCAATACAATAATTTGGAATGTCCTGACAAAGAATGAAGCCACTGGTGTACTAACAGCCAGACATGAAACAGGTCAGATGAGGGAAAACAACAGCAGCTGATGACAGAAACATTGTGAGAACTGTGAAGAAAGGCCAAAGTGAGGAGAAAGAAAGGATCTGCTCATGATCCAAAACATACAAGCTCATGGCTGAAGCATGGTGGAGGTAGTGTCATGGCTTGGGCTTGCATGGCTGCTTCTGGAACAGACTCACTGATCTTTACTGATGATGGAGCTCATGATGGTAGCAGCAGAATGAAGTCAGAAGTCTACAGAAACATTCTGTCTGACAATTTACAGAGAAATGCATCCGGTCTAATCAGGAGGAACTTCATCATGCAGCAAGACAACGACCCAAAACACACTGCAACACAACAAAGCACTTCATCAGGGGGAAAGTGGAAGGTTTTAGACTGGACGAGTCCATCAGCAGACCTTCACCCAACTGAGCAGCATTTCACCTCCTGAAGAGGAGACTGAAGGGAGAAACCCCCCGAAACTACCACCAACTGAAAGAAGCTGCGCTACAAGTCTGGAAAAGCAGCACAACAGAAGAATGCAGCAGGTTGGTGTCAGTGGATCACCAGCTTGATGAAGTTACTGCAAGCAAGAGATACAGTATGTAACTGTGCACATCTGTGTGCATGCATCGGTGCATCCCACTTGTCTGATGTGTGTCATATGTGACATGTGACAGCGTGACACGCACTCAGTGATTTTTCTTCCAGAAGGACTGTGTGGTTGGGCAAGACAAAAGGTGTAGCAATAGGTTTCTGGTGTATTCTCTGTGCAGTGCCTGCAAACGCTTTTTTCTGTTAATCCCATTTTGTGCAGTTTTTGCTTTACTAAGTGAACGCTGTGATTTACCTCGTACTCAGTTAACTGTAAGCTGGTGTTTATAGTCACTGAAATGTTGACTGCGCAGATCAGTGTCAAACTTTTTCCCCATTTTTCTATTGGTAGTGCGTCATCTTGAGATATTAGTTTATAAAGCTTTGAAAGTAATTTCTTTGTGGTTGTTATTTTTAGTATTTTATCCATTAATAGTGGTGGCTGCAGGTTATTATTTTTTAAGCCATATTTTGTATTTATTATTGATTTTAACTGTTAATTTGTATATTGTATATTGTTAATTTGTAAATGTAATATGTTTGCTTCTAAACCTCAGTGAGCTTTGCCTTTCTGTGAAGTGGGTAGTTTGATTCTTGGCTTCTTGTTTTTCCAATAGAATTTGTTTATAATTGAATCTAACACATTAAACCAGTTAGCGGAGGGTTGAATTAGTATCCCTGAGAATAGATAGTTAACTTTGGGTAATATTAACATTTTTATAGATGCTACTCTACCAACTAGAATGACTGGTAGGTTTGTACAATATTGTAAATCATTTTTGACTTTTTTTAGCAGAGGAGTGAAATTTAGATGAAAACGGTCTGACAGCTTGGGGGAATGTCCACAGGTAACTGTTTAAACAACAGTATATGCTCATGGAGAAACCTCTCATCTTCTGTCATTTTAGTCCTGTGGAATTTTTCCTAATAATTTACCAACACATCTGATGTTCCTGATGGTTCTGTCTTGTTGCCAGTGGAAAGAGACAGAGCTGTTTTTATTTAGACTTAACACATATGTGCTAGCATGCTACATGCTAAATTGTTAACCCTAGTCACATGAATGGTGTTAATACACATGTTCAGTTTGAATGCACCATTTGTTTGAGCCATTACAGAGATCTCATTCTGACCCTGGTGACCTCTGACCCCCAACACCAACCCCCATACCCCCTGACCCCTGGAGCCACTCCCAACCCCCCCATACCCCCTGACCCCTGGAGCCACTCCCAACCCCCCAGACTCTCAGAAACCCCTGTACCCCCTGATGCTTCACTCACCACATGATGATGGCGACGAGCCTCATGATGGCGTCGTTGAGACAGTCGAAGAAGTCCCTGAGCGGCTGGCCCTGCTCCTTCATGCCGCCGATGATGAGGCCGAAGCTCATGGAGAAGACAACAAGGCCGAGAGCATTGATGCTGTTCACTGTGCCGAGAACCGGGATGTCCTCCTCATAACTCAGCTCCTCGTCCACACTGGAACCGTTCACCGTACCGTTCACCGACACCCTCACCGTCACCGTCCGCTTCCCGGTCTGAGTCTTAAACTGCAGGGGGCGAGAGACAGACAGATACAGTGTGAGAGGAAGAGAAGTACAGACATCACTCTCAGATGATAAACTTCTCTTTAACTTTAATGAGTTGAGAAGCAGACAGAAACCGACACATACAGAAGGACAGTTTTGTGTGTGTGTGTGTATGTGTGTGTGTGTGTGTGTGTGTGTGTGTTACCTGTTGTGTACAGGCCTGCACTAGGTTAGGAGGAAACATGTTTCTGTTGAAGAGGAAAACAGTAAAAAATCAATAGGTGAAAAACTGTCTCTCTCTCTGTCTGTGTGTAGTCAGACCTGTCACTCTCTCTCTGTCTGTGTGTAGTCAGACCTGTCTCTCTCTCTGTCTGTGTGTAGTCAGACCTGTCTCTCTCTCTCTGTCTGTGTGTAGTCAGACCTGTCTCTCTCTC
>JAKKZM010000066.1:22468-35620 GCA_037576825.1 Pangasius krempfi | reverse complement strand
TGTGTGTGTGTGTTTTTTTTTGTGTGTGTGTGTGTGTGTGTGTGTGTGTGTGTGTGTGTGTGTGTGTGTGTGTGTGCTCTACCCACCGTGCAGGTGACAGACTTGGCCGTACTGGACTCCTGGAAGTGCAGGGTGAAGGTGTGGAGTCCGGGGTAATCGGAGGTGACGGGGACAGTGGAGGTCGGAGGAGATGAAGACGACTGCGGCTGTAACATGTCAGTGAGCAGAAGCTCACAGGGTACGTCCTGTAGGTCCTCAGGGATGTGCTACACACACACACACACACACACACACACACACACACACACACACACAATTTTATTCAAACACTTATGCCTTAACTTTTAAAGTGATCACAACATTAACTGTGTGTAATATTAGCATGTGGTTAGTCACACCATCACTAATACATATACAGTATTATTAATAATTAACTAACACCATCATGTGTGTGTGTGTGTGTGTGTGTGTGTGTGTGAGAGAGAGGGGGAGAGAGAGGGGGAGAGAGAGGGGGAGAGAGAGAGAGAGAGATTTACCTCTTCGTTTTCCCATGAGCTGTCATCAGGAACTCTGTTGAGAAGAAAAATCTCAGTAAGGGATTAAACACACAGCCCAATATTTTTGTTTTCATCCAACCACTCAGCAGCCACACCTCATAGGATTAAACAGGAGGAATCTGGCTCCTGATTGGTCAGATGAAAACCTGGAGCGCTTTGTGAATAAGTTTGTACACCCCACTGTGGAGTTTCAACTCTTTAATGAGTCGATGGAAATCGCACTTTAAACGAGCTCCACTAACGAGCGTTTTCTCTCCCTCTGACTTCACAACACTACAGCGGCTGCAGGGACAAACGGCTCAGTCGCCGCCGCTGTGCAGGTTAATGTCCTTACGCTTTATAAAGGAAGTTACCTGTATGCGGAAACCTTAAACGTGCCGTGCGTTAGACAGGGTAGACTTTTTTCCCTCAGAGCTGAGCCCAAACTCTGTATATGACCTGTCTCTCTCTGTCTCTCTCTTTCATGTGTGAGTGTGTGTGAGTGAGTGTGAGTGAGTGTGTGTGAGTGTGTGTGAGTGTGTGTGAGTGTGTGTGAGTGTGTGTGGCATGCACCCAGGCCTACAGCCCACACTCAGTGCAGGGACACGCCGCAGGTACTCCCCAGCTGTAAGAGCGGATGTAAGGCGTGCACACAGCGACTCACATGAGGTTCTGCAGCCAGAGCTCCGCAAACTCCTGACTGTCTGAATGTTCCGCCATCATGGTGTCTCTCTCCGCACTTCCCTCCACACAGCTCGGACGCTCGCACTCTGGGCAGAGAAGCTCAGACAGGCTGCAGACACCGAGGACGAGGAAAGGAACGAGAAGAAAAACTGACGTACAGCTTCATCCAAGAAAAAGCTACATAACATTAAACATTAAATCTTACCTGATAATTACTGATAACTCTTAACTAGCTTTCAGGCACAAAACTGATTTAGCTGAACTATTACCTAACCCTAACCCATTAACATTACCCCCCCCCCACACACACACACACACACACACACACCCCATACAGCAGCCACACACACACCCCATACAGCAGCCACACACACACACAGTAAACTGATAAATTATATTCCCCTTTAGTCAGTACTCCGACTAACCCCGCCCTCCTGCGTTCGGATTGGCAGCTTGTTTCCCGCCTGTCCAATCATTCGATTAGTATGACATACTAACCAATCCGAGAGCAGGGGGCGTGGCTTGTCAGAAAATCTGTGTAAAGGGGGAATAAAAGCCGCTTAATCGGCTAATATTAGCGCAATTAAACACCACAGCTATCTTATAAAATACTAGTACAGGATGACGTTATTACCTTAAGCTAATAAATGCTGAGTAGAAAGTGAGGCTGTTAGCTAGCTGTGTGTAGCTCACTGTGATTTCAGTGCAGCTAGTTAAAGTTAGCTGAATAGCTGAGGCGACGTTACGCTAACGGTACACAGGCCTCAGCCTTCCGACCGAACCGCAGTGATTACAGAGTGTTTATTAAGATGAAATGTCACAGGTTACAGTAAACACGCCGGTTAATACAGCCGTGATCGCGGAACACCTCAAAAGACAAACATTAAGATAACTTTAATACGTTCAAATCCGCTTTGAACTGTGGATTAGCGCCGAATTTGACAGAAATCTGTTTATACTCGCACTGGCTAACAGCGTAACCGTGTAGAAGGGTTAATTGTTTACCTCCTCTCCCGCAGAAAATCCGCACACACTCCGTGAGACCTCGCTCAGCCCTCTCCTCCAAAACAACTCCGCTCACTTCCGGCTCGCTGAAAAGCTCCACGCGCTCTCGGGGAATTCCCGGGAGGCGGAGTCTAACGGTCACGTGACACAACACGGCCGCCAATCTCGGCTTTTTACTTTTTAAAAGACTGTATGAGCATGGCGTGTAAAAAATATTATTTGCAAAATAAAATATGTAAAATAAAATATTTTATTGTCTAATATCTATCAAGCCATGTTGAATACACACGTCCTGTGGCGGGAAACTCACAGCGCGCGACCCAGCTGCTTAATCTCAGCGCGCGCTCTGCTGAATAAACGCTCCGTCCTCAAGGGGGCGCAGCAGCACAGGCCAGAGTGCCTCAACACGCGCGAGCGCGGTCCTAAAACGCGGCGGTTCTGGCTCATGAATATTAATTAAGTATTCCACAGAACAGACATGTGATTGGCTCTGTGATTTTTCAGCGCTATTACCGAAACATTGAACTACTTTTAACTTGCAGGTCTGTAATTACCGCTGAAATGCAGTGAATTAACAGGTGAAGGAACATCTGACCCTGAGTCTGACCCTGAACTCGCAGAGCTGCGAAGGTCGAGGTTTCACTGGTCGAAGTTTCGCAGGTTGAGATTTCGCAGTCTAGAATTTACTGTTCAAAAGAAAAGTGAAAGCTGATTCATTCAAACTGAGAATCGTGACATCGACTTCAAATGTTGTTATTGAGTCTGTTATTAGATCCAGTTACATTTTACTTTAGTTTTCCTACACTGCATTCACACGGGAAACTGACATTCATTTTCTACGTACGTGCATAACACTGAGCCACAATTTCAGCGACAGCAATCTTCAAACTGAGACTCTCTCAATTCTATGCAAATTAGATACAATACTATCACGACAAATCCAAATCCAAATCCAAAATTGTCTTAAATGATCGTACTTTCCTGGAATGATCTTGTATCTCCTCAGACCAATCACGCAGCATCTGAGGTCCGACATTTCTTCAGTTCCCCACTTTAGTTCCTACCTGTGATCATTTGCCATTTAATATTTAATGCACAAAAATGGAAGAAATATCTTATCCTGTTAAATATCTTTAATCTTATCCTGTCATGTATGACCTCTTATTAAATGTATATAGAGACATTACAAAGAATAATAAAGCTCGGTAGGAAGTAGCAGAGATCGCTGGTGAGTGTACGTAGCTAGTACACTCGCTAATCTGACAGCAAAGCTAATACAAAGCCAAGTACATAATATGTAAATCAAACAATCAGGTTTCACACTGATTAGTGTGTTATTTAATTTGTGTTTAACAGCTATATTTAGCTACTACAATTATTCATTGTGACTGAAGAAACATCGCTGGACAGGCCACGCCCCCAAAAGACACAACGGTAGTGGAGTAGTGGTCACTACATGCTCACAAGAGACACATGACTTCTCACCTTCCAGCACCAGTGCTACTATTCTGAACAACAGCAAAAAAAAAATAGTTTAACAGTTTGGAAAGTTTAACTAATTATTGATAGCTAGCCTTTCTGGAAACTAGCTAATCAATTTCATTAGATATTTCAAAGTTGCACATGTAAGGATAGCTGGTTATTAATCCAGCTAATGTTTTAAACATTATCTCTTACCATTTGGACTGCATAATACCACGGCACCTCCGTCTATATTTTTGTTATCCGAAGGAATTCCTTCTTGAATTTCACAGAATTAGTAGTTGTCATTTCTTTAGCACGATTAAATATATATATTTTATGAATATTACTCATTAATATTACTCATAACATACAAAAAGCAGTCGTTATGATGATGAGTGCACAGACTGGCAACCCCAAGCAGCCACAATCAATGAGCCACCTACCTATCTATCTATCTATCTATCTATCTATCTAATCACGTATGTATATATGTATCTATGCATCTATGACTACGTTCACATGCACATCGATACTCTGATATTAATCGGAATTTGGCGATATTCTAATTAGTATTGAGTCATGTCTGTAAACGCCACAAATCCGATTGCCTGATTCAGATTAAAACAATATTCTGGAATATGCCTGTTTTAATCGGAAATGTGCTGCATGTAAACACCTTATTCATAAAATCCACTGAAAGGAGAAACGTGTGTGTGCTCAGCCCGCAAGGAATTGTGGGTGCTAACAGATGCGTAGCATAACAGATGTTTACCCAACCCTTTCCATGTTGAGGCGTGTTTTTGAGACAGTGTTGTGGAAGCGGTGTTGTTGAGGCGGTGTTGTGGAGGCAGTGTTTTTGAGGCGGTGTTTTTGAAGCGGTGTTGTGGAGGCGGTGTTGTTGAGGCGGTGTTTTTGAGACAGTGTTGTGGAAGCGGTGTTGTTGAGGCGGTGTTGTTGAGGCGGTGTTTTTGAGGTGGTGTTTTTGAAGCGGTGTTGTTGAGGCGGTGTTGTGGAGGCGGTGTTATTGAGGCGGTGTTTTTGAGGCGGTGTTTTTGAAGCGGTGTTGTTGAGGCGGTGTTTTTGAAGCGGTGTTGTTGAGGCGGTGTTGTGGAGGCGGTGTTTTTGAAGCGGTGTTGTTGAGGCGGTGTTTTTGAGGCAGTGTTTTTGAAGCGGTGCTGTTGAGGCGGTGCTGTTGAGGTGGTGTTTTTGAAGCGGTGCTGTCGAAGCGGTGTTTTTGAGGCGATGTTTTTGATAGAGAGAAGTGTTAGAGTCCTCATTAAATTAGTGAGAAAGTAGTAATAAGTCTGAGCTTAATATTAGTATGAGTAGTAATATTACCTGAGCGTACTCTATAACCAACAGCAGCGTGCTGAATCTCCCGGGAAATAACAGCAGGAACGGAAAAGCAAACTCACAACAACCACGTATACAGGAATATTCAGATTCCTGTACGCTTATAAACATCGTATTCGGAATACGGCTGCAACCCGAATATAGACCTTAAACAGAATTTGATTTGGATGTAAACGTAGCCAAAGTCCAGTCTTTGGTGAAGAAACTGAAACTCTGAAGTGGAATATTTAATTTGGTGGACAATTTTAACATTAAAAGTAAATAAAGACTGAATGAATTCATCACTGATTCCCACAAAGGGTTTAAACGGTTCTGTCCCTGCTGTGTGATACACATAATGCAATAAAACTGGACTCTCACACAAACAAACAAAAAAACAAACAAACAAAACAATTAATTTGTTTCAGAAAATGTGAACTCAATTGGCTTGGTTTATGTTTATATTAATGAGCAAGTAGGCAACAAACATCTCACAGAGAGAAAACTAGACAAAGTGTCCATGTGATTTAGACAAAAGAGGGAATAAGAGAGAGAGAGAGGGAGAGAGAGAATAAAATATGTAAAATAAGATATAGAGGAGAGAAAGTATAAGAGAGAGGGAGGAATAAAATAGAGAGCGAGAGAGAATAAAATATGTAAAATAAGATACAGATGAGAGAGGAGAGAGAGAATAAGAGAGGGAGGGAATTAAAGAGAGAGAGAGAGAGAGAGAGAGAGAATGACAGCGCGTGCTGTGTGAAATGTTTAGTTATAAATAGCGACTAGTTTTTATCCCGCGCTGTGCTCCCGTTCGGCCAATCAGGTGAAGCGCGCGACGAGTGGCGTTGGCGCCAGCGAATTTGAAAACGTAGCGCTCGTGCGGTTTAACGGTCACCGCAGAGGGAGACGCGCGCGAACTGACCAATAAAAACACAGCTGAATAAACAGCCCGCCATGTTGAGTCAGCGCGGCTCTGAGCGCCTTCATTTCACCTCATGTTTACTGTGAAACTGTTGAGCAGTCAGCTGACTCCCCGCATCACTTCCACCAGCTCATATCTGCCCTGTGTCTCTCTCTGATCACTCACTTCTCCATTCAGAGCGAAAACGCTGCATAAAACTCCGACACACTGCCTCACATCCGATATCCTTCACATAAAGCAGCTAATTCACTTTATATAAACCCCGAGAAGGTGAGATTTCCTTCACCTGAGGGAAAAATACACCCAATATGTGCCCAATAAAACATTAAGAATTTTTCTGAGGTAAATAAAAGTCTCTTACTCTGTATCCATGTATTTGTTCCTCCGGTCCCTTGGTGACGTCACCATCACCGAGCTGTTGCTAATGGGAGCTAGCGGTTTTATGCTAATATTTAAATTAAGCTAACTGTCAACGTTAATAAAATAAGACACAAGGAACACACAAAGTATTCAATATTTACTTTAGTATTTATTGTGTAATCCCGAGGAGGGGGATGAGAATCAATGTGCCGATCATTTGCTAATTTTCTCCATTAGAAGGTAGTTAGCCGGCTAACTTGTACACCTGTGTGGAATTGCTGTGGTCTGTGACAAAATATTATAATTTATTATATATATTTCGGGAAACAAGTTTATAACCCCCTTAAGGAGAAGTATATGGGCTTTTGTGCAGCTCATTTAACTCAAAGTGTATAAAATGTTATACAGTGTGTCGCAGTGAAAAGTCTGAAAAAAATTCACGTTTATATTCTACATACTACAAAATGTGTAATAAAATAAACAACATTAAACCTGTTTCACACACACACACACACACAACTTAACATCTGTGAGTGAAGCAGTGTGTGTGTGTGTGTGTGTATGTGTGTGAGAGAGAGACAGAGAGAGTTTAATCTATAGTCATTTAACCCCTGCTTTTTTATGGAATGATCTCATTTTGGTTAAAGTAAAAAAAAAAGCTTAAGTCTGTAATTAAATGTTTCGGTTTCAAATGGAGACAAGCGGCCGAACCACACCCTGTTTTTTCCCGCCACAACATCACCTCTTCTTTTCTCATGACACAGATAGAGATGGATTTTCTGTGTGAGATTAATTTTTGTGCTCAATAATATCACCGAGTGAGCTTCAGGTTTTTATCATCACACATTTCACCTCCAGTCTCAGCTGTGTTTCCCTCTGAGCTACACTGCACTCCTGAAAACTCACACTTCAGCACTAAAAATGTGCACAATTACATTTTACCCCGATTTATCATTTATTATATAATATCATTATTAAATTATATAATTATTGTGTGATAAAAATAAACAGTAACACACACACACACACACACACACACACACACACACACCTTTAACCTCTAAAACAGATCATAAACAAATAGTTTATTTATGTCAAACTGCATTTACTTAAATATTTAAACACTTAAATTTAATTTTATATACAATAATAACTCCTCATAATTACTCTGGACTTGATTGTATTTGTGAATAATATACAGCACTGTATAGTAAAAACTAAATCTCACACATCTCGACTTCCTTTCAAACTGAGCTAAGTACGAGTTTAGCATTTTAAGCCTCAGATTATTACTAAAAACTGATTACTATAATTTAATAAAGTCTTACATCGCTTACAATGAAAATACAGTGAAATGATAAGAAGCATCAGACATGCATTCAGCAAAATATAAAATCTGAAAATATAAAGCAGAAGTTCTGCTACACGTGGACATTTCCTTAATTCTTTACTCTCTCTCAATAAAACGGCATGTACATCAGTCAAAACCGTTCGTTTTATCATCTAAAACGATTAGAAATGGTCTCAAAGTTACAGAAAAGTATAAAACAATAAGTTTATGAGTGAATTAAATGAGAGAGAGAGAGAGTGTGTGTGTATGTGTGTGTGTGTGTGTTTGTGTGTGTGTGTGTGTCTGGCAGATTTATAAAATAAATGGAATAAATTGTACGCCGATGAACAGCACAGGCTTAAATCCAGTAACAACATTAAAATCGTTATTATTTATCGTTCTATAAAATATTTTAAATGTTGATAAAAACTGTAATAATCAAAAGTTTATGACACATTTCCAAGTTCACACTGCAGCTTCATCCTAACACCTTGCCACACACACACACACACACACACACACACACATATATATACATTGCTATAATCGGGAAACTTGGTCAAAAAGGAACATATAACAAATATAACAAAAGAAATAATTGCAATAATAGCATGCAATATAAATCTGACCCCAGGTCTGTGCAGTAACATGAAGTCACCCACCTGCTCTCAGCTTCATCATAAAACACATCAAAATCTCCAAAACTCGAAGTCGACGGAATCGCCGCGTCCATATTCACCAAATCACGCACAAATTCGACGAGTTTAAGGGGCTTTTAAGGAGCGCAATGGCGGACGCTTGGGTTTAAGCTCCGAAAATCATCAAATAAGGAGCGAAAACGTCATAAAACGGCACCGAAGACGACCAATAGGACACGCGTACACGTCTCGGATCCATGCCATATCCGTATATATTTTGTAAAAAAGAAAAAAACAAAAAAAACGACCCCAGAATTCATCAGGCATCCCGTACGATGAGGAAAGGTTGTGTGAAAACCTTGACACACTCGAGCAGCCGACTCGGCCTCGAACACGCTCCTTCACTATTTACACACAAAATGCTAAAAAATATCAGAATTATATCTGACACTAAAAACAGGAAAGAAAACAAACCTTTATCACAAAGGTGATTCCCCCCGACGCAATGGGACGCTCTGTTCATTCATTCTAAGACACACACACACACACACACACACACACACACACTCTCTCTCTCACAGCTTTCATTTTCACATGTTCGTCATCTCATCTGCTCCAAATGAATCAAATATACTAAAATAAACACACCACATCCCACATCGCTGTCACTTTCAGACCCGGATTTGTTTCATTTCAGGGACAAACGTGTTCTCCTGATTCATCAACGAAGCTCTTCCTCCTCCTATCTCTCTCTCTCTCTCTCTCTCTCTCTCTCTCACTCTCTCGCTCTGCCTCCACCGGCCAAAAAAACTGCTAAGTCAACTTCCGCCTGCAGCTTTCAAAATGGCTGAACAATCTCTCTCTCCCTCTCTCTCTCTCTCACACACACACACACATAAATAAATAAATGCAGATGGAGATAAAGCATCATCCTGTCATCATTACACAGCTTCATTTTCACAGCTAGTGGTTTCTTCCATTCTGAATGATCACCATCTCTCACTTACCTTCTCCATTATGGGGACGTCGGTCCTGATTCTACCACTCGTATCAGGTCATGTGACCTTTCATCATCTGTTCTCATTTGACTAACTGATTCTCACACACACTCACACACACCAGTGAACTGACTGTGCAGCTAACTCAGACTCGAGTGCTTTCTTCCATTTTGAATATTACACACAAGTGACCGAAAGACAGAGAGACAGTCATAGAGACAGACAGAGTGATAGACAGAGAGTCAGCAGACAGAGTGATAGACAGAGAGACAGACAGAGAGAGAGACAGACAGCGAGACAGACAGACAGAGTGATAGACAGAGAGACAGACAGAGAGAGAGAGAGAGAGAGACAGACAGCGAGACAGACAGACAGAGTGATAGACAGAGAGACAGACAGAGAGAGAGACAGACAGCGAGACAGCAGACAGAGTGATAGACAGAGAGACAGACAGAGAGAGAGACAGACAGCAAGACAGACAGAGTGATAGACAGCAAGACAGACAGACAGACAGACAGACAGACAGACAGTGACAGACAGAGTGACAGAGAGACAGACAGACAGTGACAGAGAGACAGACAGACAGATAGACAGACAGAGTGATAGACAGATAGACAGAGAGTGACAGAGAGACAGACAGACAGACAGTGACAGAGAGACAGACAGAGAGACAGATAGACAGAGAGACAGAGAGACAGATAGACAGACAGACAGACAGACAGTGACAGAGAGACAGACAGAGAGACAGAGAGACAGATAGACAGAGAGACAGAGAGACAGATAGACAGACAGACAGAGTGACAGATAGAGAGACAGACAGACAGAGTGACAGAGAGACAGATAGAGAGACAGACAGACGGACAGAGAGACAAACAGTGAGTGTATGTAGGCGGAGAGGAGGTGAATCAACGGTTAAACTTGTTCTTCCACACACACACACAATTCTAACCTCTCCACAAGCTAACACATTCTATTTTTGTCATCACACACACACACACACACACACACACACACACACACACACACACACACACTCTCTCTTTCTGTTGCTACACTTTTATATTATGTCCAGATCGTTTGTCTCAACACACACACACACACACACACACACACACACACAAAACATCATACAGAGGAGCATGTGTGTTTGTGTAGATATGAGTAGGAGTTGGAGACAGAGAGCATTATGGGTAGGAAGGGTGTAAGTGGGCGGACCGGAGATGAATCAACGGTTAGGGCTGAGTTTTTTCACATAAACACACGCACATTGTCCTGATCTCTTTTCCCCTCACACACAGATTGTATTGTGCATTATCTTTAATCCAACATACACACAAACACACACCAGTGTGTGTGTGTGTGTGTGTGTGTGTGTGTGTGTGTGTGTGTGTGTGTGTGCTGGTTTCACTACATTGTAGTGAACCTCGTCACCACTTTCACGTTGCTTTCCATGAGCTGCTATTAAAGAGTAATTTATGGAAGCTTATAGAAGTATATGTGTCAGCACGTGTAGGTGAGCAGCTAAGGGTCTTCCAGCGTGTGGTAACGCAGCTGATCATCCTCACCACAGAGACATGATGCGTACAGCAGGAGGACGTCTACGTTCCTCACCACCTCTCTGTCCTTTCTACTCACTCTGCTTCAGAACGACAGATTGTCCCTCAGAAGAGATGTTTCTCTGTCACTTGGCCAGAGCCACTTCCTCACAAAGACCTGATGTGGCTGGAAGAGGTGAAGGATGATCCAATGCCTGCAGAATCTCAGCAAAGCATCAGAACCACTGTCTTCTCTAATGGAGTACTATGATCAGGAGTTTGATCTGAATGTTGTGGACATGGGCTCAGCTGCCCATCGTGGACTGAGGAAGAACCTGCACAGTTCCCTCATCCACACAGGGAGAGGGTACGGCCATTCCAGACAGGAGAACTGCAGACCGAAGTTAGGAACAGCAGGTGAGCATCTGAACCGCTGCAAGGTCCAGAGAAGAATGCTGAACCCTGCCCTGCCTCTTCTCCATTCTGTCCTTGTCCTCCCTCTGTGCTGCTCTTCCTCTGCTGGTCACCAGCTTTCCTGGTGGAACGTACCATTGCATACCTTAGCAGGGTGTAGAAGTCCCCAGCTGGAGAAGAGGGTCAGGATACCTGCTGACCTCACTGGAGCAGGAGCTCACCAATGTCAATGTTTCCTGATGTTGTTCCTCAGAACCTGTAGGACACCATCATGCACACTGAGACTACTGCGCCACCTGGTGTTCACAACAGGATGGACTCGGGCTGGTCCTTCAGTCCCGTCATGCCAGCAGGTCGCTTAAGTACATAGCACCCCCTGGTGTCCTGGAGAGGCATTCCTCCAAACTACAATACACTGACTCAGACTAGAGCACGCCACCCCCAAACAGCACCCCCTGGTGTCCTGGAGGGCATCACCTTAAACTACAGCACTACCTGAGAATGACACTAGGTGTATCATAGCTCTATAAAAGTATTACACTGTAGAACATGATGTATAGAATATGGAGGTGAAACAGGTGTGTGTTATTAAGTCACAATGAAAGCAGGTCATTTCATAATAATTATTTATTTTCAGACCAGTTTTAGTGCAATTTTGTTAAAACTATTTACATCACATTTAAAATTAAATTTTTTTTTTTAAGAAAAATAATTCTTCCCCCTCATCAGCGTGGCTGTGTGTGTGTGTGTGAGTGTGTGTGTGTGTGTGTGTGTGAGTATTTACACAACAAGCCCTGAGAGCGAGTTTAATCACAGAAGTTTGAACTAAACAAAGGTAAGCAGTGAAGATTTAAGAGTGCATTAGAGAAGCGTGATTAAATGATGTGTAAATATGAGTGTTTATCTCCACTGAGTCAGACAGGAAGTGTTTAACATCCTGGTGTTCAGACCACATCACGCTGACGGAACCGTGCTTTTTAACCTCTGTATGATGTCACACCGTGAGGTCATAAAGCTGACGTGAGGTGAACTGCTGCGTGGAGATGTTAGGAGGCTGCTGCGCATGGATGATGTTTGGTGTTTTGGATCCCCCTGTTTTGGAAATGGTTTGGTCCACATTGACATAGATACAGGTACGGATGGATGAATAGTTTGTTCCACTTTCACACAGACACACTCCTTCGTCTCAGTTCTGAAGGAAAACACAGTGACCCTGACAGAGTGCCCTAAGTCCCTCAGGTGAGAACAGACTGATGATCTAACTCACACATCCTGCAGACCACACACCAGAACAAACCATTCCTGAACACCGGGGGAGAATCTGACACACTGTCTATCTATGTAACCGTGTCAAACTGGAACAAACCACTCAGAGAGCTACACCCTCCCATATATTCATAGACCAAACTGTCTGAACATCCGTTCATCCCTGGAACAAACCATTTCTGAACAAAGGGGGATATAACACACCATCTACCCCTTTCTCCCTGGAACAAACCATTTTTTAACCAAAGGGACATCTGATCATCCATCTATTCTGAGAACAAACCATTTCTGAACAGAGGGGGATATGACATAACATCCATCCCTTTCACCATGGAATAAACCATTTGTGAACAGAAACTGGATTGAACCATCCCTGAAGAGAAACAGGGGGATCGAATACACCACTTATCTGTTACAGTAGTGTTGCTTTACACCTTCACGCGTTTCAGACAGCTGTCCTGTGACCAGAATGATGACATCACAGGTGTGACATCACACACACAGAGTCGCTACTCAGTCTAACTAACAGGACCAGAGTCCGAGCGTCACTGCTGCGAGACCTGTTCTGCAATCTGATTATATATATATATTTATATACAGTGGTGTGAAAAAGTGTTGGCCCCCTTCCTGATTTCCAATCTTTTTGCATGTTTGTCACACTTTAATGT
>JAKKZM010000066.1:13231-15790 GCA_037576825.1 Pangasius krempfi | reverse complement strand
TGTGTAGGTGTATATGTGGGTGTATAGAGGTGTGTGTGTGTCTAGGTGTATATGTGGGTGTATAGAGGTGTGTGTGTGTGTGTGTGTGTAGGTGTATATAGGGGTGTGTGTAGGTGTATATGTGGGTGTATAGAGGTGTGTGTGTGTCTAGGTGTATATGTGGGTGTATAGAGGTGTGTGTGTGTGTGTGTGTGTAGGTGTATATAGGGGTGTGTGTAGGTGTATATGTGGGTGTATAGAGGTGTGTGTGTGTCTAGGTGTATATGTGGGTGTATAGAGGTGTGTGTGTACCTGATAGAGCAGGCCCATGGTAGCTGATGTAGGAGGAATGACGTTGTTGACGAAGAAGAAGAGCGCGTCCTCGGCTCTCAGGTGAATCCTTTTCCGGATCAGGAAGTAAAACTGACCCACTGTAACAAACCCACAGAATAAAAATGTGTCAACTGTTAATGTGGTTAATGTCTGATCACCACACGGCCCCAGACATCAGTCTGATCTCACACAGCACAGCGGTCTGATCACCACACGGCCCCAGACATCAGTCTGATCTCACACAGCACAGCGGTCTGATCACCACACTGCCCCAGACATCAGTCTGATCTCACACAGCACAGCGGTCTGATCACCACACTGCCCCAGACATCAGTCTGATCTCACAGCACAGCGGTCTGATCACCACACTGCCCCAGACATCAGTCTGATCTCACAGCACAGCGGTCTGATCACCACACTGCCCCAGACATCAGTCTGATCATCATATTGATGTATCAAAAGAACATCAGGAGGAGCCGGTGCTCTGTGATTGGATGACACTTCACGAGTTCATTAATTATTCACAAATCTCCCCCTTTAAAAAAAACACATCAGATCGTAGTGGGGCTCTTGTTGCTATGGTAACGCTAACGGCAGCTGTGTGGTCCACGCATGCGCACTAACACGCGGAGACTTTAACCAGTGAGAGGAGTTTAATGTGAATAAACCAGTCACCTGTCAGGTCGGAGGGAACCAGGTACTTCTTCTTGTCCAGGTCTCCTATCCGGGCTTTGGGCGCTTTCTCAACAATCACCTGAGAGAAAACACACAGGAGGCGCGTGAGGGGGCAGAGGAACTGAAAAACCGGAAATAAGCTGTAATGTGGAGGAACTGCGTCACTTTTCTTTAACAAACTACACACACACACACACAGGGGAACACAGCTGGAAATACTGGGTTTCCCCTCCTTCGACTGAACAGATGATTTTGCTGTTCTTTAGTAAATAACATCTCAAATCACAGCTACAAAATCAAATCTAATCTACAAAGTTATTCTAAAATTCTGTCCCATTTTAAACCTCATTCTTCATTTTATTTAAAGTCAGATCAGATTAAAGAGGCTAGCTCCTGAGCTTTCCATCACTTCCTGAAAACTACCATCAGTGACAATCCACAGATTACTGCAGATCAGCAGCGATTAGAAAGGAAATGTTAAAACTGATTAATCTGATCAGGATTAGAGTCTGATTTCGCTTTGTCACACAGCTAGGCTAAGCTAGGCTAAGCTAATGCAGTGTTCAGTAACTTACAGGCACTCTGTCCGGGTATTTCTTCCTGATCTTCTCTCCCTCAGACCGCCTCTTCTCAAACGGATGCTCTTCTTTGTACATGAACTTCATGTTGGAAAAGTTTCTGGGAGATTATAATCTCCGATAAAAGCGGCTCGGTGCTGTTTCTGCTCGCTGAAGCAGGGGATGTTTACAAACTGACTGCGGCGAACGCGGAAGGATATCGAATAACACGGGACCTGGGGGCGGAGCCACGTGAGTGCGTGCGTGCTTGCGTCAGTGCGTCACGTTGACGCTGAGTGATGACATAGCCTTAGATTTGTTTGTTTGTTTGTTTGTTTGTTTTTTAAAAAGCCACCACAAAAACACACATGATAAGAGCAGATATTATTCCAGGAACTGAAGAGATTTAAAAGAAAACATTTTCTTTAAGGTGGAAATGAACGCAAACAGGAATCACGTGATTGTTCAGTTCACATACAGCACATCATTTATCTCTCCATCATCACACCATCACAATAAACCACGCTGACATGAGTTTTATTGGAAATAACACACACATCTGAGGACATGTGCGCTCAGACACACACACACACACACACACACACACACACACACACACACACACACACACACACACACACGTGCGCACCTTACGCTTTTCTATTGTTCAGATAGGCAGAGAGCAGTATGGTATACATGAGAGAGAGAGAGAGAGAGAGGGGATGATGCATGAGGAAAGAAAACAATAAGCAGAATGAAAGGGAGTTTACTTTCCTCACCAAGTCTATCAAATCAGTCCATGGTACAAAAAAGAGGCTAAACAGAAGATACGTGCATGTCCTGTGTTTTAGACTCCATATGAAATCCCAATACTTCCAGTTATGAGGGCGTCCCGAGGTCCTGCTGCTCGTCTCCGTGAGGCGCGTCCGTGTCTCACAGGACGAAATGAAAATTAAATAAGAAATAAACATGGTCATTGTAACGTCGGGTTCTGTTTCCACACACAGGCTGGTAG
>JAKKZM010000066.1:3231-8231 GCA_037576825.1 Pangasius krempfi | reverse complement strand
CTCTCTCTTCTCTCTCTCTTCTGTTCTCTCTCTCTCTGTTCTCTCTCTCTCTGTTCTCTCTCTCTCTCTTCTCTCTCTCTCTCTCTTCTCTCTCTTCTCTCTCTCTTCTCTCTATTCTCTCTCTCTCTTCTCTCTCTCTTCTCTCTCTCTCTCTCTCCTCTCTCTCTCTCTATTCTCTCTCTTCTCTCTCTCTCTATTCTCTCTCTCTCTCTATTCTCTCTCTCTATTCTCTCTCTCTATTCTCTCTCTCTCTGTTCTCTCTCTCTCTATTCTCTCTCTCTATTCTCTCTCTCTCTCTATTCTCTCTCTCTCTCTCTGTTCTCTCTCTCTCTGTTCTCTCTCTCTCTTTTCCCCTCTCTGTTTCTCTCTTTTTTCCTGTTTCTCTCTCTCTTTCCCCCTCTCTGTTTCTCTCTCTTTTCCTCTGTTTCTCTGTCTCTCTTTTCCCCTCTCTCTGTTTCTCTCTCTCTGTTTCTCTCTCTTTTCCTCTGTTTCTCTCTCTCTTGTCCTCTGTTTCTCTCTCTCTTTTCCTCTGTTTCTCTCTCTCTTGTCCTCTGTTTCTCTGTCTCTTTTCCTCTGTTTCTCTCTCTCTTGTCCTCTGTTTCTCTGTCTCTCTTCCTCTGTTTCTCTCTCTCTTTTCCCCTGTTTCTCTCTTTTCCTCTCTGTTTCTCTCTCCATCCCTCCATCATGACTGCATTCTCTCTCTTAACTCTTCTCACTAAATCACTCTTTCACTCCGTCTCTCACTCCTTTACACACACTCTCTCTCTCTCTCTCTCTCTCTCTCTCTCTCTCTCTCACACACACGAACATGAAAGTAAGAAACGCATAAAGGCAGAGAAAAACAAACACCCGGTTTCACTCGTTCTTCTCACTCAGCTGATTCCTGATTATAAAGCTTTAAAGAACATGATGATGCTTTTCATGTCTCTGGTCTCTACAGATACCACGTGTGCAATAGTTTTGGCCCCCCAGGCTCATTCTGACGGGTTGCGTTTAAACAGATGCTAAAGCTGTTAAAAGTGTTAATAAAATAAAGCCTTTTTATTTCTTTAACAGAATTCTTATTCAATACGTAACCCCATGAGTCATACGAGTGTTAGGACGCCGTCCCTGTCTGTCATGTGACGTCTGGCCGATTTAAAATAAAAAACACAAAATTTCCCACAGTTTAAAAGCCGAGTCGTCGTCAAACCCTCCGTAATGAGCTAACAGATAATCTACCGTCGAACAGGTTCCGGATCGGCGCTGATCGCTGCTGTGGAAATAATCCACGCATCCTGCTCAAAAACTCTAAACTGACGCAATGAATGAAAAAAATAGTGTATCGCGGCTTTAACGTAGACGAGAACTTGTCTCACGAACGTTAAATGTAACTATAAAAGGATAAAAAGTCTGACGTGTCGTTCTGTAATGAACATAAAGCTGCGATCGTTGGAAAGCTGCCGCGATCTAAGAGGAATGAAACACTCGGGGACGCGCTGTTAAAGGACAATTTCCGTGGGTTACGTCGCATCCCACATCCCAGCGTGTCGTTGATTATTTTTCTAAAAAGAGCGCGTCCCCGGGTGGTTCTTTCCTTACTGAAACATCTGCAGCCTCGTGCTCTTGAACCTGACCAAACCTGCCTTATCTGTGGTGTGGACGAGAACAAGGCCGTGAGGAATGAAGGATGACATAAGTGTGTGTGTGTGTGTGTGAGTGTGTGAGTGTGTGTGTGTGTGTGTGTGTGTGTTCCATTCCTCTTCTCATTCCCACTCCGGATGAATAAATTACAGTTAGTTAAAATCCATTTATAATTTAATAGGAACGCAGAAGAGGAGAGGAGCTCGTCTCCGGGGAAAACAGCACCGGCTTAAGCCACAGAGAAGAAAGAAAGAAAGAAAGAAAGAAAGAAAGAAAGAGAGAGAGAACTCAATGCTGAAACTGAAAGAGAGATAGAAAAGGAATTGAATTCAGTGAGTCAGTCCTGCGGCCTGACCGTCACACGGCCGTGATTCACGGCGCGGACGCTTCGGCTCGATGTTTTAATCTCTTTATTTCATCATTTCCTCAAACTTACGTGAAGAAAATAAATAATCATTTTATCTCCTGTAAGTAATGATCCCGACGGGGCGACCCGCCGCAGCTTCAGAGCGATTTCACCCCATTAGTCTGCGTATTGAATCAGAATCGGTGCCAATTTGATTCTTTTGATTCGTTCGCTATTTGTTTTCTCACGACCTAAAAAACTCCTCCGTTCATCGGAATCAATTCATCGACAGAAAAATAAATAAAATAAACAAACCCGGAGTCGGAGCTCGATAAATGATACGTTGTTTAATTATATAAATAACTCGTTTAAGACGTTTATGCATCACGGTTTATTTTCTCTTCAGCAGCGCACACACACACACACACACACACACACACACACACAGAGGTAAGATAACAGATGTCCTGTGTTTACACGCAGTAACTGTGTGGAGTCAGGAAGTGGAAGAAGAGCGAGAAGAAACGAGTGAGAAGAAAAAGGGAGAAGAAAGAATTAAGAGAGAGAGAAAAGAGAGACGTGATGAGTTATTGATGTGAACCTCAGGAATGTGTGTGTGTGTGTGTGTGTGTGTGTGTGTGTGTGTGTGTGTGTGTGAGATGATAATCTACCTGTCCCGTAATGAAGCACCACAGACAGTAAATTCACACACACACACACACACACACACACACACACACACACACACCCCTGAAGGGAAACACAGGTTCAACACGAAGCTGAGAAAGAAAGAGGAGAAAATAAACCAGTGGAAAGAAAGAAATGAGAGAATGATATAAAAGAAGAGAGAAAGAGAGAGAGAGAGAGAGAGAGAGAATAAAAGAGAACAGATATAAAGTTGGAAAATATAAGGAGAAGAAAAATCACGAGAAAGAAGCAGAGGATAAATAAAAACAAAAATGAGAGAAGAAAAGAAATTGAGTGGACAGAAGGAGAGAGAGAATAAAGACAAGACAGAAGAAAAGATGAGTCAAGGTGTGTGTGAGAGAGAGTGAGAGGGAGAGAGCGAGAGAGAGAGGGAGAGGGGGAGAAGAGAGGAATATAGAAAGATCTAGCGAGTACAGACTGTTGGAAAGAAGAGAAGAGAAGACAAGAAGAAAAAAATGAACGAAAAAAGAAAAAAGAAGAAAGAAAAGATACAGTGAGTAAAGACATCGAACTGAGGATAAAGATGAGAAGATGTGAGGGCGAGAGAAAAGAGAGAGAGAAAGAAGAACAGAGAGATTCAGAGTGTGAACTGAAAAAAAAGAGAAAATAGATGAGAGGATGAAAGAAAAGGGAAAAAAATATGGAAGAGAAAAAGAGAAGATCTTCAGTGAGGACAGACCATTAATTAAAAAAAAGAGAGAAAAGAAGAGAAGACTGGAGAAAAAATAAAGAGGGAAAGACAGAATAAGAGAAAAATAATAAAGAAAAGAGAGATTCACAAAGTACAGATATGGAATTGTACAAAAAGAAAAAAGAGAGAGAGAGAGATAAGAAGAGAAGACAAGAATGAAAGAAACAAAAATGATTTGTTTAAAAAGAGAGAGAGAGAGAGAGAGAGAGAGAGAAAAGACTACAAGAAAGGAGGATGAAAGGATGAAAGGAGAGGAAAGAAAGAGGAAGAAGTGATGGAAATAAAGATAGAAGGATGGAATAAGAAGAGAAAAGAAAGGAAAGATAAAGAGGAGAGATGAAGGAAAATAATACACAATATGCAAAGGTGCATCTCTCTCTCTCTCTCTCACACACACACACTCTCTCTCTCTCACACACACACACACACACACACACACACTCTCTCTCTCTCACACTCTCTCTCTCTCACACACACACACACACACACACACACACTCACACTCTCTCTCTCTCACACACACTCACACACACTCACACACTCACACACTCTCTTATCAGAAAAAGGCTTTTTTACACAGCCACTGGCACTGAACAGCAGTGCTGTGTTCTTTAAAAAGAAAAGAGAACAGTAGAAGGGATGAATGAGAAGCTGTTAGCTGTTTGGCTAATTATCGTTAGCGTATGATAAATAAAGGAGGAGGAGAAACGCTTTGAAATCATCAGCACTGTGTTCCTGAGTTAACTGAGAATTCACACATCCATGCACAGTGTGGAGCAGAACCTTAAACCACTGTAGGTTCTAACGAGAACGCTACACCATCACGAGTTCTAGAGTGTGGGATGGACACACTAACGACGAACATCAGCTTGCAGGAGAACATTCTAGACTCTTTAGAACCTTTAAAGGCAGGATGGTGACTCAGCAGTTATGGTTCCAAGCTGCTGATCAGGTTTCCAGTCCCGGTACCTTCAAAACATTACTGTTGGGTTCTTGAGCACAAGCTGTAAACCTTCATCTGCTCAGCTCAGGGATTAAAGCATCCACCCTGTGGATAAAGGGTTCTTTAGAGGTCCCTCTGGAGGAACTGTTAAAGGTTCTGTGTAGAACCCTGTAGAACAGTGTTTCCCTGTCAGAAAGGGTTTGAAGCGGAACGCTTAAGAAGCAGTGGACCTTTAATTCTTAGATAAACTCTTAAGGAAGCGTGTTGTCCAAGAGGACACTGAGAACCACAGCTTCAGCATGAGGCCTAAAGATGACTGACCTTCTGCTGAGAACCCGGGTTAGAAGCCTTAAAGCAGGAGTACCAAGAAGAACACACACACACACACACACACACACACACCAGGGTCAGTACACACACACACACGCCAGGGTCAGTACACACACACACACACATACACACACCAGGGTCAGTACACACACACACACACACACACACACACACACACACACACACACACACCAGGGTCAGTACACACACACACACGCCAGGGTCAGTACACACACACACACACATACACACACCAGGGTCAGTACACACACACACACACACACACACACACACACACACACACACACACACCAGGGTCAGTACACACACACACACGCCAGGGTCAGTACACACACACA
>JAKKZM010000062.1:5822-31179 GCA_037576825.1 Pangasius krempfi | reverse complement strand
CAAATTATTTTATATTAAATACTTATTGAAATAACTTGATTACAATTCTCTAGTGCTGAAAATACATAAACTGATCGTGTCTATTAATTCTGGTACAAAAATACTTATGCTAAATAAAAACTAAAGTGCAGCAGAATCAAAGATATGTGGGGTGTTTTTGTTATTTCCAAGTCAAAAGTACATTGGATTGAAAGTACATTGGATTTTTATTTATTTATTTTATTGTTTTTTTCTTCTTCTGTGCATTAGTGTATTTGTGAGTCCCTCTGATGCTGGGGTCCAGGAGGCGTCTTATAATATTATAATTATTTTTATCATTTTTTCCTTTTTTCTCCATATATTATGGATTTTTCTTGATATATTATGACTCGCAATCTTGTATGTTTATTCTCAAGATCTTGTATGTTTATTTTTTAAACAGTGGCCCTACCACTCCATCGTATATATTATTGATAATAAGACAGTATAATTATGACCTTAAGAAGGTTAGACACAGGGGGTGGAGCTCTTAGAGGAGAAAGGGTGGAGCTTGCACTTTCTCTCAGGTGTCTCAGCGAAACACACCAACAGGTGTGGCAGTGCCGTTATACTTCCTGCTGTAATGAGGCACCAGTTACTCAGTGACCTGTTAATATAATCCACCACAATACACTGTGGAACTGTGCTTTTAAAAATATTTCTAAAGAATACAAAATACTAACTATTTAAAAAAAAAATTAATAAAAGATAGAGGGAGTGATCCAGGAGCATGAAGAAGACATCAGACAACTCAATGTCCGAACAACTGAACTAGAGAGAAAGATGAAAGAAGAGAAGGACAAAGAGAAAAGCGAACTAGGAGAGGCAGCCGTAGGAGACGGGGAGAAATCAGGGAGGTGTTTGAAGAAGAGGTCAGGATGGAGGCAGAGAGAAACCTCATGAACTAAATCCTGCTTGAACTTAAGAGAAACATTTTGGCCTCAAAAACAAAGACAGATGGAGGAGAAGGACAGAGAGCTGAAGACTCTTAACCAGAAATTTTCAAACCTCACAAGGACTAACAGTCTGCTTAAGAAAGTTTATAAGAAACCTGTGAAAAGTAGCTCAGAGAGAGCAGCTACAACAGAAGAGGCACCAAAGGGAATGTCTCAGAGATTTAAAGGTTTGTTTTACTGAATAACAGACATTATAAAGCCCTCCTTTTTATCTCTCTTGAAGATAAGAAGTTTAAAAAAAAAAAAAAAAACACAGCTTTTCATATTACTGACAAAAGGCCCATGTCCACATTCCTGTGTTGGAAAACTTACTGACTGCTACAAAAAGTTAACACTAAAGACTCCTTCCGTTAATATTAATGCTATCGAGAAATAAACATTTTTTGGTTAAATAATAACTTTCTTTTTTTGTTAAATAATAACATGGTTTTTAATCAGTTTATTAATATAGACATGATAATATATTAAAAAGTCTGAGCTGCTGTTATAGAAAATTACCAACACCTTCTGAGCAATCACATTTAACAGTGCTTTAATGACAAAATTGTAGTTAGCAACAGATGCTTTTAGTGAACTAACATTTTGTTGGTTCATATGTATTTGGAAACAAAGCATATACAAGCAGACAACAATTTAAGAAGGGGCTACTAAACAAAAATACATTTGACTTGTTGAAAAACAACATAAAACAGCATGACCTACACAGCATATATAAAGCATAGAAAGACATTTATGTTCATCGTTAACTCAGCAAACGTTGCTTGTATGCAGTCTTTTATGATAAGACAGGGTAGTACTGCTGGGTTTCATTATCACGAGCATCATTTTCTTCTTCATTATCAGTAATCCCGATTGGGTCAGCTGTAGCAGTTACCCAGGGGTTTAGTGGGATTTGAAGTTTGCAAGTCCAGTGACATGACCTACTGTCCAGTGGGGAGTTCGCTGTCTATTTCGGTCTGACAGGAAGACAAAGCGTATATCTGAGGCTGATCTTGAGAAGTAGAGGCAACCTCATCAGTTACAGCAGAGACACCAAGGTCAGTGGAGCACACAGGACCTACAGTGGAGCGAATTTGGCCTGTTAACATCTGAATGAGCTCTGAGGCATGTTTCTGCTCTGTGATGATCCTCAGGGTGAATCTGGGTTTATTATTTCCACCTGAACCCGCAAAAGGAATGATCTCAATTTCTGCCATTTTTCTGAGAGATACAGAACAAGAGAGGAAGACAAGTGTCAATCAAGTGCGGGTGTGCATGGTTGTTCATGCATATGTGTAAGTGTGTGTAGGTGTGTGCATCAGTCAGTACTCCGTTGTTTTGTGCGTACGACGGCGCCTTATGACGCAGCAGACAGCAAAGATGGCAACAACTGTGAGCAGCAGGACCACCACAAATATGATGAAAACATCAGATTTTAGCCACTCAGACATGGGGCTCACCCTAGTACCATCCATATCTACACACACACACACACACACACACACACACACACGTGTCAGACTTTGCCTCAGTCCTATTCATACAGTGTATAGTATACAGGACTATACATTGGTGTATAGTTAGGAGGCATGAAATACTGTATTTAAGTGTTTTGTGAATTTTTCTAAATAACTATCATATAAATTATTATTATAGCTGTTGTATAAATGCGTTGGTCAAATTTAGCTTTACTTCATTATCTTTTCAAAAGTAAACAACCACTTTTTTTTTTTTTTTTTTAAAGATAAAGTTCTACATACACCTTCAATACTTACTACAATACACACCCTTACATAATTTCAAAAATAAATTCGACCGTTACGTCTCGGCGATCCGATCACTAAAACGACTCTGCGAGTCGACTCCCGGTGTGTACCTCAAGAAGGCGATTCGAAGAGCCGACCCAGAGAACCGACTCATTCTCAAACGACTCAGCTGCTTTTTTTCCTCAGAGAAAACGACAAAGATGCATGATGTAACAAAGTTGATGAATTGCTCTTGTTTTTTCTTTAAATTTTCAGTCTGTCAGTTTCTATGTATCTGTCACATTAATCAATCATATTAATATGTATTTGTGTTTATTTTTATACAAATTTCAGACCAAGTTGCTAAAACTCAAATTACCTCAGCGAAGTTAGCTAGCTAGCTAACAAATTACCTCAGTTAACTGGCTAGCTATTTGCTACTCGAAAGTTAGCATGAAAACAGTTGTTTAATACACTTTTTTGACTGTAAAGATATTCCAGTTAATTTTAGAAAAATCCTCAGGGTGTTTTTTTTTTTTTTGGACAGCCTGTCAAGTTAGCTAATATTAATTTATTTCGAGAAAGCTTAGAAGACTGTAATAGGCCTAGTGTTCATTAAAAAAAATATATATATATATAATAATCCACCGGCGTCCATCTTGATTCACCCAAGAAGTGGGTGTATCAAAATGGCGTTTACATTTACAGGTGTATTCAATCATATTTGATTTATTTATATATTGTTTGGTGCCAGACTTTTTATTTTTTAAATACCCAAGTATTTTAAATGCTCAATATAACCTAATCAGACGCTTTTATTTGTGTTTTATTTAAACATTAGCTTCTTTAAATAATACTTTGGGTGTGGCCTATGGTGCACACCTTCACACCTAGGGAAGTGGAAACCAGGAAACCCAGAGGAAACCCACAGAAACTCCACACGGGCAGTAACTCAGGCTCAGGATCAAACAGAGACCCTGGATCTGTGAAGGGGCGGTCACACTAGACTTTCAGCATGTGAACTTTCTCTGGAGAACACTGCAAATATGAGCGTCAACCGGATATGACATCTTGCGCCAAGGCGTTGAGTTTCTTTTATCCACCCGTCATGGATTCCGACGTGCTTGCACTGTTATTGTTGTGATGGCGATGAAAGCATCTGCAGAGGAGAAGGCTGTGGGTTCACCCTATCACCTTGTATGCAGCGACACCACAGTCCAGGCAGCTTCTCTTTTGATGTTGATTTTAGCTTTTGATTTGTTGATTTTGGTGTGACATAATAATCGGTGATAATCAGTGCTTACTCCATCTTCGATTTTCTAAAGAGGTCATGCCGTGACATGTCCATCTTCTGTTGGTCACACGTCTTCACATGATACTAATTCGGAGATCAGAGTTCACCAAACTTGAACTTTGGAACGCAGGTCTACAGCATTCGCATGCGTATGAATGGAAGTCAGTGGAATGAAAAGTGTAGTGTGACTGCCCCTTGAGGCGGCAACTCTACCCGTTGTACCTCTGTGCCCGTCCCAGCATTATAAAATCCTTGTAAACGTCTTACAAAAGTCTTTCAAAGCGTTACAGGATGGTGAGTTTGATACTTCTTTTGTAATTCATCGTTATACACGTCATTTACCTGAGGTGTTTTCAACAGCAACTTTAATTTTAACACTTCCAAATATTTCAAATGTCAAATTAGCTATAATATACAGTACATTTCAAAGTAAAAGAAGCCTGGATTAGGTAATGGTTTTCTTTTCCGTGCTTCATCACATTACCCAGCGGAGGGCGCCCCAGACCAAGATGCGGAAACTGATCAAACGCATTTGGTTTGCTGATCAAACCTTCAGGATAGTTTAAACAAGGCAGTTTGCCACTCAGTTTCCATGTTCACTCTGGACATCTTAGATTAATCTCTTTAAATTTTGCACAGCAACTTACAGTAAAAATATGTGGGGGGACACTACAACCTTTTTGTTGTTTTCCCCTGATTTAAGTAAAATATATGTTGTTGTTTATTCTGAACATATGGATCACCTGGAGAGCTATAACGTCAAAGTCGGAGTGGTATTTGAGAAAAATAGCCATAAGCAAAAATAACAGCAAAAAACTAAGAATTTCCTGAATATTTACATTATTGAAATGTAATCATGACAGTGTTTTTGTAGTGTTTGCATGATCCACTCAGACTCTTGGCAGCATTAATGAAACAAAAGTGATGCATTAGAATGTAACAAAATTAAATATGGCTAAATGAACATTAGCTCTCCTGCCAGGCTTTCACTGGTGTGCATGGTTGCCAGGTCTCAGCAAGATTTCCATTACAATTGCATATAGAAATCCGCACAAAAGGCCCAGCCTAGCCCCAAAATTGTGGTCATTGGAAAATCGAAATACATTTATTTTATTGTCCGGAATCTTTGCATGGGAAACAAGTTCACACATTTATGATTTGTTATTTCAAAACTAGCCCAATTTGACATAAAAAAAAAAAAAAACCCTGGCAAGTCATGAGTCAAGGGGTGTCTGAAACATGGGTGCTTTATTTCACATTCTGCATTTAGCTTATAGCTTAAATGTGTTTTTGAATGTTGCATTCTCCAGTAATACTGAGTGATTAAGATCAAATGTTTATTACACCTTACATAATATCAGTGGTATTTTATGACATATAACCTACTTTATTATACGGTCTGTTGAATGTATTGTTTGATATGCAGAGGAATCAAATCGAGAGCCTTGTATCGAACTGTAAGATACAATATACCCTACTAATTTTTTGTGCTCAAGTTCAGAGTACTTGGAAAATAGCTGTAACCTATAATAGTCATTAGCATATCATAAGTTTCTGAGACGGTTTGCATTGGCCTGAGACTGCCAGTAGTCTATGCAAGCATTTTAGATTATTTCAGGGTCAGTTGCTTAATAAGGTGTGTAAATATCTAGCGTAAAGGTTTAATCCAGATGGTGTTTCTGTGTGAAAATAATAAAAAGTATGAGCATCTGTGCATAGGAAGGATATACAAGTATATAAAATTCATGCACCCAAATGGTCCATCTGTCTCATCATCCACCATCCAACTTGCGAGAGGCGGTCCAGCAGCCATACATTTCCAACAGCATACCATAACTAAATCTTTAAAACTCATATACAGTGTAATCAAAGAGGCTGCCAGGAGAAGAGGCAGAGAAGAAAGATAAAGGAAGAAAACAAAAAATTGGAAAAAAAATAAGAGAGACATGTGGGTTGCAAAAATAAAAAAAAAGGCTAGTATTTTGCAAGAGAAGTGTGCTTGAGTACAAGATTAACCTTAAGGCCCTTGTTGTGTTTCTGGAAAAGCCATGTAGTAATTTGTGTTTGGCACCAAACCTGACAAAGCTACACGTAGCTGTCAACAGGAAGTTAACAAATTAAGAGTCTACTGTAATGTTTGTTACCAGCGTCTGTCATCATCAGTAGTTATTAGTTCAGCCATTAGTCACACTGGCGCTCATGTGTGTACTTTAGTCTTGTTTCTTTTTTTTCCCCACTTTCACTTGGTTTCACCTAGAAGTGTCATATTTTCTTGGCAGTGGTGAAGCTGTATTGAGAAAATGACATAGACAAATTTAGCCTATGGCTAGCTCTCTGTGGTCAGGAATGTAATCAAGAAAAAGTGGCTCTGATTTTGTTGAAGAGTATGACCTTCCTCACTAGCCTGTGAATCTGTCACCAGAACAGGCCATTTAGCATACTCCTCCAAGTTGTAGCACCTGTTAGCCTACTCTCAGGTAACTGTAGTGATATAGTGAAAGACAAAGCTTTTATTGTGAATTGGCTATGACATACTGAGGAGAAAAATGAGGTTTAAAAATAACATGTTGAGCTTGTAATATACAGTTAACTGTAAACTGTAGACAGTGAATGCCCTGTTCACAAGGATACGTTATCGAAAAGACAATGTCGATAGTGAAACAATAGACAATAAATTTCATTAAACAAAAATAACATGGTAAAGGTATTCAGTAAAAACATACAGTGTACAGCTGTTTAAAGGTTGGCAAGAATTCTGGCATTAATGAGTAACTTTACATTTATCAGTACAGTATTTTAATAAAAATGATAAGTAAACAACACAGGAAATACATTCAGAAAGGAAACACTGTTTGGTAGTGCTATGCTGCCACAGATATTTTGATTTTCACAGAGCGTGACTACAGTCTCTGTAAAAAGGTGCAGGATTTAAACTACATGCTCCATTGTGCATCTTAAAAAAAACCCAGTGTCCATACTCAGATCGTTCAGTACTGTAAACAGATTGGCTGGGAACTGACAGAGGGTCCGAATGTACTCACACATGCTGCAATGTCCACGTGCAACTGGCTGAGAAAGTAATGAGTATTTAACTCATAGGACTGAATATGGGAGGGATCACCTTCTGGACCTTCTCCTGGTACAGAGCACGGAAAACATGCTTCTGTTCATTTCTGTTCTTCCATCTGGAGAGAGATAGAAAGAGCATGAGAAAATGTAAGAGAATGTAACCTGATATAACTGGTCAAATTGTGGGTCCAGCCAGGAGTCTGTCAGTAAAGATAAGGCTCTGCCCTGGTTAGTCAGTGTATTTATACACCCCTCTTTGTCCTGTATGTTATGAGAACATCAGGGCGTTCTATTATACTGTAACAATGAACAATGGGGTGTTGTGTTGCAGCCTGAAATGAGCTAGAGTCGATTTAACTCTGATTACCATGTTTGTCTGGGTTCTCAAACTATAAACCTCTGCTGTTGTTAACAGATAAAGGGATTCTGTGGGTGTGTCCTTACTCTGACGCAACAAATAATTGACAAAATCAGTAGTAAAAATATTCAGCAATAAAGTTTATTATCAATTAGTTGGGCTGTGTCATTTAGGCTAAAACACATTTGATTGAAATGGTGGATTTCTGTAATTATCCTGATGGATAATTGGTGGATTTATGTAATTATGTACTATGTAGTGTTGGGCAGTGAGTAGTGAAGCTACATGAATTAATTAGCTTGCAAGTAGTTAAACTATTTTTTCATTGCTTAATTTTCTTAATATACGCAATATAGGCTGTATTTTGAATATAACTTGTGCGTCAGATCATCAATTCGATTAATTAATTCCATTAATTGAAAGCTAAGAGTCAACCCCAATGCTTTGGAGTTAATACCACACACTGTTAGTTGCAGCCCTGACTGTGTCTTTCATGTACTACTCAGTTAAATGACCTAGTAGTCAACCAGTCAAGCAATCATTCAGTCATAAACTTACATCTTCCTGAGCATCCGTAGTATGAGGCAGATGGTGCCGACCAAAACAATGACACTGGCTATAATGGCGATCAGTAGCAAAGGGTTCCAAATATGAGTTATTTCTGGTTCAGTGTCTGTGCAAAAAGGAAGTGGATTTAGGGTTCAAGTGTGGAGCATGGACATCAGCATTTGGGAAGCATATTATTGTGATGTACCTGGAATGCATCTTGGTTGGCTCCAGTCGCTCCAGAAGCCATCATCAGCGCAGTAAATGTTTACTTTAGATCTGACCCGGTAGCAGTTTCTCTCGGTTTCACCATCCTGATGGAAATCAAACTCTGTCTCCTCGATCACAGCTGTCTGTGGAAAAGGGGGGAAAAATTCATTCCAAATTATGACCAACCTCAGTGCTGTGTTCACATAATTATTTAAATAATCTGCTGTATCAAAAACAAAAGCTTAATAATCAGTAGGTTTAAGTAAGTAAGTAAATATGTAAAACTGCATAACTTGGAAATATATATATATCTATATATATACATACATGCTCTCTAATTTTCCACTGGGATCAATAAAGTGCTATCTTACTAGTGGGAATGTTGCGCACATCTGGATTTTCAAAAATATACACAACAACAACATTTCTATGAATACACACAAGTGTAGAGTTGTAATCTGGTTATCAATACTTATTTATAAAAATACTATGCAGGATTTATGCTGGTTATAAAAATATGTGCAAAAGAAGTGATATAAGGACAATGCTTTTAAACTTTTCTTTATTTCTTAAGCTTCTAAACGTTTCTTTTTTAATTCAGCCAATTACGGAAGCTGTTTCGCTTAGATACAAAGCTGCGTAACTTCTGAAAGTCTTCTTTACATTCAAAATGTGAAAGAAGGAGAGAGATCATCAGAGAAGATAAGTAGCGCCAAACAAGTAGAGGTCAAACCAGCACCTGGCATTTGAAAACAGTTTGAGTTTTACAAGGTCAGTGGTAACAAAGAGCATGACAAGACCTTTGCAGTTTGCGAGAACTTTTACGCCAAGATCAAATTCTTTTGTAACACAACTAATGTGAGAAATCACATCAGGCATTTTCACCCTGATCTAACATTAGCAGGAAACACTGTTGGGGCTAACCAGGAGAAAAGAATCCTGTTGCTTGCTGTCATTGTGGTTCACTGTAGTTATTTCAAGCTCGTATTCCAGACAGTGCTCTGGAACAGGACCTGATGGCGGGGCCCACTCTACATGCACCACGGTGTCATTATGAGCCATACGTAGCTTAGACACTGCTGCAGGTTTGACTGAGGGACGGAGAAAAAGGGATGTTTAGGATTTTTTTCAGCCATGTACCAAGCTATCCAAGTTATCTAGCCTAGTCTAGCTAAAGACTCATTTTAGCATTTAATTATAATGATAAATATACATGGCAACATGTGTGGTCATGATTTTGAGCAATAAGGATGCTGAGGTGTAATTACCATGGTTTTGGACCTCCAGGGAAAAGAAGGCCGGCTCTAAATCTCCCGCCTCAGAAGAGCCATTCACACAAATGTTAAACTCGGTAAAATCCAAAAGAGATGTGGGAGGGAATCTACATCCTTTCCGGTGCCCAGGTGATGGGATGTACTCTGGACATTCCCCTGTTTCCTGCATTGCTCTGTGCCTGGAGAAATAGGACAGGTACTACTCACACATTTTGAATATAACCAGAGACCACATTGACAGAGCCATAAAAATCAACCTTTTTTGCAAGCATTTTATTTGAATATTTCTTTATTTAGGCTGTCGATCTGTTGGTATCAGACCTGTCTTAGGTGCCTTAGGTTAAATTAAGGATGATTTAGAGCTTTACCAGTAATAAAGGTAGTGTTCTGAGTCGGTGGGCTCAACAGTTCCAGGCTCCCAAGTGCACTCCATATACTCCTTGTTAAAATAAACGCAGCGGAAATCCCTTATTCTTGAGCCAGCCACACCTAAGACAGATATTCATTCCAATATTAAAACCATGTGTTCATCTGCGCAGAACAAAAATGTCATTCTGTTGAGTACTTTTCAGTTTAAACTGGTTGGCCTTTGCTGACCCGACTGCACTTGGCATCGTGTGCACTGTGCAGTGCCCTTATGAAAGGAATGCTTGTTTTTTTCTGCTCACCCTCCAGAGTGTATGAAAGAAGGTCCTCAATTCTTTCTTTCTGATAAAGAAATTAATACACATTTCCCCTCTAATACTGGGCTGATAAAATCCATATTTGTCTGGTTTTCACTGTATGCTTGATATATCTTTCAGGTATTTTATTATAAGTGTTAAATAGTAATATAGTGAACAGCTTCAAACTTCATAAATAAAGAATGAAGTTAGTTCTGTAGCTGCCACTAAGAATGAAGGAGACTTATGAGTCACTTCTCCTCAAAGAACCTCACAGCATAAGCTTTTTTTTTCTTTTTTTTTTGATGCCAACGGCTGACTAAACATTATGACCTTTTCAGTGACTAATACTGCTGTGGGAATATTTGAAAAAAGGCACCCTTTTCTTGCCAACTCTTGGTCAAATTGGGTTCAAAGTGAGGGAGGACAATTGATCATTGTGGCTACATTTTCGACTTAACCAGGACCACACTTGATCAGTTTACCGAAGGGGTTGGAATTTAAAGACAATTTGATTATATGCAGTTTCCCTATAACAGTAAAGTTTAACAGGGGTCTGTTATATTACAAAAGCATAGAGGTTCTGACAAATATCTTGAAACATCACTTCAGTGCACAAGGCCATTTTTTGAGTTTGTACTCAAGTGACCTTGTTCAGTGGGTCTAATTGGAGGGGAGAGACACAGAGCTTCAAATCCACATAGTTTTCCTTCTTTTTCTTTTGCTGCACTTAATCTCATAAACATCTGGGGCAAACTGCACCCTGAGATTCCTTTGAAATTAGTCCTTGCAAATCTTTAAAACACATTTTATGATAAGGGATCAATTCAGGCAGTTTCTTAGTACTTGGGAAACATCCATATATTAAAACCTAATGAGGCCTGATTCAGCTCTCTTAAGGGAACCTCCAAGCATAATTATTTTCATCTTCACATACAAAGAACAAAAAAAGAATGACTTTTATAGTGAACACTGGGAACAAAACTCTGTGTTCACTTATCCGCATGCTGCATAAACACGAGTCTTGCCATCAGATCACTTAGGGTTTAACAGTAAGCCTCTGCACTTAGACAGCTGTTCAGCATGACCACTTCCCAAAATAGTGTCGTGAATAATGTGTTGTTTTTTGGCAGACCTGATTTGTATAGAAAGGACCTAATACAAATTATAAGTCAACTTAGTGGAATGTTGCATGTGACTCCAGTATACCTTTAGGTTCAGGCATGTGCACAAACTTGACTTCCTCTCCCAGAATGTCTGTTCCATTGGTGCACGAACCCTTCAGCAGGGTGAGCATCCGCACCTCGATTGGTTTCTCCAGGTTAAACTGGGCCGCGTAGAATAGCCTTGATGTCTGCACACCCTATGACACACACACACACACACACACACACACACACACACACATAAATCAGGTCACCTCTGAAAGAGACAAAGATTAATATCATCCCTGTGCACCAGCTTAACAAAGAAGGAAATGAATGCTGCAAATGAGCTGCAGAAGTAATATAACTGCTGGCTGTTTTTTGAAAATCTGATACTGTGAGCAAAAGTAATGAAATTTCTTGCAAATCCCAGTAAAACTGCTGTAGCTGATACACCTAAGCCCAGTCCACACACACATATGGATATTTGTGAAAACATCCTTTTTTTTTCCTGATGAATATAGCATTTTGTGTCAGTGAAAATGAAGCTTTAAAAGGAGAAATTTGAAAATTCTGTTTTCGTTGTTTCAGTATGGATGGGAAGCACATATGACATCACAGCGCCAATCTGCATGTCCACTGTGTTTTTTTCTGTTGTCAATGTGCTAGAACTCAGTTTATCACGGTTGCTGATTGGGTTGTGATTTTGTGGTCTGTAGTATCTTATTGGATAGCTTTGTTTTATCATTACACCTTTGTGCAGAGGGAGTAGATGCTGTACTGCTTCTGAATTCACTGTGCAAATGATACATAACATTTAACATGACAGTTTACAACAGAGTGGGCTGGCGTGCTCATGTGTGCATTTTCAAATTGCGGTTTTTATGTGTGGACAGAGATATTTTTGAAATCACTGTTTATGTAGGTGGGGTACAAATGGGGTACAAGCTAATTATCCAATTTAGTTTGCGGCTTTGTTTTTGCTCACAAATTGATGTAAGTTGAAGCAACAGATTTTGTCTCCCTGAAGGATTCTATGGAACTGATTCTTAATGGATTCTAGGTAACTCCCAAGCTGTGAACAGCGCCAAGAATAACCATACACAGTGCAGATGACATGAACAATTTGCTCCGAGTCAGCAGCACAAAAAAGTCAGGAAAGCTTCACTGCTTCAATCTTTGTACATACACTAAGGAACATTTTGAGCATAACATGACACATCTTTAAAAAATGCTGTGCAGGCCACTGAAGGGAAAACTAAACAAGTTCCCAGCACAGCTAATGCTGTAGGCTTCTTCAGTTTGAATTAAAATTCACTGCATTGCATCTTTAATGTGAAATGCCAGAATTCACGTTGAGTTAGTGCTCTTGCTTGTAAGACTTAAATGATTGTTTAATTAAATGCAATGTAAATGTAGCTTTTTATTTGTAACATATAGCTAGAGTTTATATTCAGCAATCACTAATATGCTCACAATCATGATACATACAGTGCAGTAATGCTTTAGCTAGCAGGATATTAGATAGCTACTGAATAGGCTAAGTCAAAGTCATTATATTCTCTTATTTAGCAACTCTTCTTGGTGATGCAGTCTCTATATCATGTCCTAGTGTTCTTAGTGTTTAGGGTATACGTCCAATGTCTTCTGATGACACTTCTGGATAGATGTGAAACTTACTACATGTAAAAAGGACACTCAACTGAAATTGAGTATTGCTAATAAATGAAACTGCTGCTAATAATGGAACCTATTGCGTATGTGGTTTCTTTAGCCACACCCTTGGACACTGGCGTAGACAAGCAACCAACAGTAAACAATTTTTAAAACGTCATTCCCATTAATGTCAGGGTCTGAATACTCTCTATGGTAGTTCGAAAAGCATCACAGATTCTAGTTGGATATAGCGGGGCTTTTTAAAAATGACTGTAACTTGGAAAGGTTAAAAAAACAATATACTTGTGATTTCTAAAAGGTATGGTATGTGAATGAAATGGAAAATAAGCATGACTTTGATTGGTACAACAGATAATGATCTTATCGCATAAGTTCAAGAGAAAAGCCTCAGGCCAAAGCTTCCGAGACATATGATATTCAAGGAAGTCAACCTCTCTATCAAGAGAAGTTACAGTTTGGTCTTAAAGAATGATGATAAAGATAATGAAGATAATAAAAAAATTGTAAAATTCTTTTTTTTTTTTTTTACCAAAGGGGTTCAGTAAGATTTTCTTTTTAATTCAAGTAGTTACATCATCTTATTTATTTATGCTTATATTCAGGCTCAGCATTAATAAACAAATCTACCATAGGCTGTATGCCCCTACTAAGGTTTGAAAATGCACAGAGAATGTGTGTGTTAGTGTGTTTGGATGGATACCTTCCATCTCCCTGTGTATGTGTCATAAAAGTGGAGTTGGTAGCGAATAGTGCAGTTTGTGAGATCATGCAGGCTGCCTGGTCGGCTCCACTCAATGTTCAAGTAACCCAGATGACCTGGATCGATGATCCTTATGTTTTCTGGAGGATCCACTGGAGAAAAGATAAGGTGTCATGTGTCATAAGAGACACTGCTTGTTACTGGGTCATAAGTAACTCCTCAATAAAACATTTACGTTTTAACTTTGTGAGTCAGAATGGAGACTCGCATGGCACTGACCAATTGCTCACCTGACACGCCTGCTACGGTGACTGAGTGTGACACGTGCTTAGTCAACGAAACAAAGATGACTAAACACATCCAGGGCAGTGTTTGGTGCAAAATCATCCTTCTATGATGTATTTGTTTAATTCCTGAGATGAACAGAAGAGGATTTAAGTGGTCATGTGAATGATATGTGTTTTATACTGAGATTTTAGGATTTTTATCTTGAGTGACCCTCTATTCATTTTTAACTTCATTCTAATTATCCATGCACGTACACATTTTCTGGGGCTGTCAGTGCCAATAATGATGTCATACATTGTACTTTATTTAGCTAAGCTTATTGAAGGCATAAAAAAGGATGAAATTATGTCCTAATAAATGATCAATTAAATATAGAAAGCTTGATGCTTCTCGGTATGTTGAAGTCTCCCAGGGGTTTTGGAGAGTGTTGCAAAAATATTTGAAATAATTCAGTGACAATTAATGGTTGTTAGTTGTGGAGTTCAATGTAAAGAATATTACTGCAGGGGTGTAGTAGCTTATATGCCCCCAGCTAGCTAAACTTCACAGTAGAAGAGAAACGGGTAAATCAAACCAATATGTAGGTCAGTGCACAAATAATTCAAGCAAATATAAAATGTGCCAACATAGTGATGAGTGTTGTAACACTGATCATATTTGCATGCCATAACCTTCGTAGATTGTAATTACAGCAACTGTTTCATTAAATAGAGCACAAGAGAAGCACACCTATACACGTCGTAAGCTTAAGAGAGTTGCAGCCAAATTCTCTCCCACACACACACACACACATCACAACCAGTGACCTCAGAGAAAATTCAGAACATTCAGATCAACGTTTAAACTTATGCTGTCAAGACATGCTATCAAGACTATCTGTTCTTCAGTGACTATCTGTGACTATCAGTCTCTTAAGTCCTGTATAAGGATTATATGATTTCATGTAATACATTATCACAATCCACTTATAGTGTCAAAGATTAGAAGGAAAGTTTGAAAAAAGAGAAAACAAGAGTAGAAAAATACATCAGTTCTTTTTTACAACAAAGAAAAAAATGAAAAGGAGAAACCAGTGACATAAAGGCAAGTGTAAAATTACAAGAATCACATAATTAGAATAACTCACTTAATGTTCTTGAATGGTGAGACGGAGCACTTCTCTGTAGTGATGCTCTCAGTGTGTTTACACACTGTCCTCTGGAAACAGTCTGACTACACCGCTGCCAGAGATTGCCTTTTGTTCAGAATGAAATACAGCTCCCCCTACAGGTCTCTGGGAACAAAAATGCCTTACCAGTCTTCTGAAGAAGCAAAGTCAGGCAAGTCTCTGAACTGGGTATAGGTTTGAGAAGAATGATTCACTGAATAACTAAGTATCTCTACTTGTTGAGTTATACACATATTTCACTCTATCATATTCCAAATTGTGTAATTTCATATCCAGGAATTTATTTGGTGTTTTTAAAGGTCAAGCTGCCAGAATTGCTGCTTCTGAAATTTTAGGTGATACAGAGACAATGACTGTAATTGAAACTAGTGATAATCTAATGTGTACGTCTGTAGAAAAAATGGATAGTGCACTGCTTGTCCTGTGGTTTTATATGATGATGATGATGAAACCTGACAGTTTTCAAATCTTTTGCATCAAGGCACACCACAGCTAATCAGACTGTCTTATCTAGAAGTTTGAAAACTGTGAACAATAGTTTGTGTGTGGGCATGAGTGGGCATGAGTTTCCACTTCTGGTCAAGCCTAAGCTTGGGTTGTATCTGTGCAGAGCTTTTGTATTTTCTTGCTGTTTCTATGTGGGTTTCCTTTGGGTTCTGCAGCATTCCCTCTCCTCCCATAGGCATGCTGGTAGCTGGGTTGGCTAAGATAACTTGCCCCCGGGATGTGAGAGAGTGTGTAAATGTGTGTGTACATGGTGCCCTGCTGGAAAGGTGTCCCATCCCATTTCCGCCATGGCCTTGACCAGGATAAAGCGGCTAATGAAGATGACTTCCCAGATGCTTTGTGGTTATTATTAAATCTGCTTCGGGCAAATATATAAAAAAAAAAAGCGGTATGTGTTTAAAATAGTAGATATTCAAAAGGTGCAACCATTCACTGATGCTCAAGAAGGCAACACACTACATTAAGAGCCAGGGGGTGTAAACTTTTGAGCAGGATGATCAGTGTTAATTGTTATTATTTTGTATAAAGAGCTTATTTTTGTTCATTTAGTACTGCTCATCAGAAGATACAAACGATATTTACATGTTTCCCAGAAGACAAAATAATAACAATTTACACCAGTCATCCTGTTCAAAAGTTTACACCCCCCTAGTGCTTAATGTAGTGTATTGCCTTCTTGAGCATCAGTGAATGTTTGCACCTTTTGTAATAGTTGTGTATGAGTCCCTTAGTTATCCTCAGTGTGAAAAGATGGATCTCAACATCCTATAGCCACTGTTGGAAAGGGGTCAAATATGCAGAAAATGGTGAAAAACTAAATAATGCGCAGCACCTGGAGAATTTTTCTTAAGAACAGTGGGCAATTTAACAAACAAGGGACTCATGAACAACTATCACAAAACTTAAAAACAGTCGTTGATCATCCTGGTAACAGCACACAGTATTAAGAATCAAGTGTATGTAAACTTTTGAACTGGATCATTTGTGTAAATTCAATTATTATTTTGTCTTGTGGACTACATGTAAACATCTGTCATGTGAAATAGCTTAATCGGGGCGTTACTAAATAAAAAAACAAAATGCAATTTTTATGATCCCTCTTATTTAAAAAAAATTATTAACATTTTGCAGATTCTACAAGGCACTATAATAATAATAATAATCATCATCATCATCATCATCATCATCATTTATTTTTAGGTGGTTTGAAACACACCAGTGTTGAGAGAACACACCATGGGTGAGAGAATGCCAGTCATCAGTGAAAACCATCAGAGATTTACTCTGAGTTAAGAAATTACTTGTGATTCATCTTTTGTTCAGTAATAAGACTGAACAAAACACAATCAAGAAGCATGAATGTGGCTGCTTATTCACCATCACTGAAGCATTTCATGTAAACTTTTAAATGGGTTTTATTCTAATGAATATACTAAACCCTTAGCACTGTGAATTTAACCCTACCCACATGTACATGGGCTGTTGTATACTGCAAAAGTATTTTCAAGAGTTTTGTTATTTTGCAATTTCTTGCATGTTTGCATTGTTGCGTAATTCCATGATCTGTGAGTCAGGTTTGAGACATTCCTACCCGTAACACTCCTGCCAGTCAGGTGGCTGGTGGCACACACAAAAACGCACAATAAAAAAATAATAATAATTAAAAAAAAGATCCGTGTCAGAAAAACAGAAGAACGGATGAAGGGATGAGGTACAGAAAACCGTACTGAGTAAGCAAGCTGAGTCATCCAAACTCATTGTAACTCATCAGCTTTCTTCCACAGAATACTGACTAAAGACTCATCATGCTAAAAAGTAATCTTGAAATAAAGGTGCACTACAAAACCAAGGACAGTAAAATTCTAACCATGAGTCCTCACATGATTTTTAGTTTCCCACCAAATGACTCACTACTCGAAGGCACTGCTTAGTTTTTATTATCAGGTGCCAGAAAATACAAATCGTGTTCTTGTGAGCACCACAAATCACTCATCTGGCAGGAGAAACTAAACTAAATATCATCGTTAATGCTTTTCTATCAGGAAACCATCAAAAAACATGACTTCTTATGAAGTCTCTGAAACCTGTGATGTGGGTGTCATGCACATAACCTATGCATGGCACCCACATTAAATGTGTTTGGATTTACCTAATGTGAAGGCAATTTCTTATGGGTTGGATCCTGAAATACAGTGAAATGCTATCTTTCATTTGTTAGGGAGCATGGTGAAACACAAACATGGATCTTGATTATTTTCTGTTCCTATGACCCCTGGTCTTCCTTCCTTCCAGAATGTTATGTGTTTCCCTTTTTCCAGGGAACTGGTACATACAGTTTCCCTAGAAATGCAGAGGCTAATATGTGTGACGTTAACAAGAAACAGACAGAAATAGTAATCTTTCTTGCTTATCAGAATTTTGCAAGATTAAATCCATGTCCATGTAAGGGAAAGAGCAGAGTCTACCTAAAAAGTTTCACATGCATTGGCTTATAAAATCAAATTAATCTGATAAACTTGAGGTACAGCTACAAACCTGATGTACATTCAGACCTACTGGAATTCTCATTCTGGACTTCATGCTACAGTGTTGCAGTGATCCACTGCACTTGAAAATCACTTCATCCAACTCAAAACCATCAAAGACAACAAAAATGCTCTGCTAGTCATCATGTTCTTCTGCATAAACAATAGTATGAAGCTTCTGTGTAAAGTCAGAGGCTCCACTGAGATGTTTCTGAGACATACAGTAAGCTGAAGGAAACCAGAAATATCGGAAGTGAACATCCATCTCACATTTAAAACCAGTACAATTAGCATGCAAACACATAATTGGAAAAGGTCATTTTATTTGAACTTTTTTTTTTCCTTCTTGTGACCTTTGAAGCCATTCATTTATTTCCTTGTTTCCTTAAGAAATGTTCTAATACTTTTATACAGAGTTTTATACAGGAATGGCAAGTTGATCACAGAGGATCCAGGCATGCAAACAAAGTTTGTTTCATACAAAACATCTATCTACACGCACATCTTTGTAGCAGTCATACAGTCCTGACAAAAATGTATGCACACTGACACCCGCTTTTTACAGAATAATACAGATTTGCAAGGAAATTGCAAGGAAAGCCAGTATGTACTGCACATGCTTGATCTCCAAACCCTTTCTCTATTGTCGTAATTTGACGCGAGTTATGACTCACATCCTAAAACAATTAACTGGCTAATGTGCAGTACACCATTTCTTAAGAAAAAAAAGTTAACAGAAAAGTACCCGAATATGGTTTAAAAAAAGAAAGAAAAATGTTGCTTTAAGGAATTGTGAAACTGTATGAGGAATGTTAGTGAAGTGAAGAAGAAAAAATGGCAGTCTGTAGCTTGGCATTTTGGGGCAAAAGATATTCTTACTAGTACAAAACTGCATTATTACAATTGTATAATGCACCAACATCATAATCACATTCCAATGTTGCAATACACAGGTTATGTACAAATTATGTTCTTTACAGTGTAACAAAGCAATTCTCTTAGACATATATGGAAGAGAGAAACGCAAGACTTGTTTTTATGTGTCATCCCAGAATTGAGACAAGGAGCTGTAGCTGGGAAAAGATTTGACAGTCATAGAAAAATTACCTCACTATGTGCTTTTCTGAGAGGACTAAGGGCTCAACTGCACTTTTGGAACACAGATCAACTGGTATTCATATTCACAAGTCGTTCACCAGAATTTGAAATTCATTTTTTAACCAGTGGTTTAATATTTAAATGTTAAAAAAAAAAAAAAAAAGAGAGCGAGTACACTTGGAGCACTGAATTTACATTATATTATGTAAAATCTTTAATCATGAAACCAGTTGTGATTATAAGTGAACTAAGTATTGTTTTTAGTCGTTTCTCAACATTGTAATTGAGGGCTATGAAGTAGCAGTGTGGGAATGGTGGGCCATTCCATCTCAAGTGGTCTAATACAGGTTGCTGGACCATTTTTAATTTTCCTCATTTTTGGAGTGATTACCTCTATGTATTGCCATTGAAAAACAGTACAGTGTGCATGCAGAACATTTCAGGTTTGAGACTTCCTTTTTTTTTCTAAAAATTCCCCTAAAATTCTCCTGAATATCTCAAATTTTCACAGAGATAAGTCCTCTAGAATTCTGCTGTAAAAATTCTGAGTTTGAGATTCTTCTGCTTACAGAGCTAGCGCTAGTAGAAATCTGGAGAAAAACCTACTTTATTCATGCATTTTGAGTAATGAACAGAAGTAATATAAGAATAACGACTAATACAATTGAACAGTATTTTACAGTAACTGTGTTTATGATTGACATACAATATGGGCAACAGTGTCAGTGTCTAACAGTGTCTACCAGAGCTATGATGATGTTCCTTCTGTGATAAAAGCAGTAACTAACTACAGCTCAGAAGTCACTTACTGCTTTTATCACGGGATAAACACCACCACAGCTCTGTTTAGGACACTGTTCATTTGTAAAACACCCAATTTAACACTGAAATTCCATATTTGGATAAAATCTATTCCCACATACCAACTGAACACCTGTACCAACATAATAGATCAGGGTTCTTCAAATCTGGCCCTTGAGGTCCACTGTTCTGCAGAGTTTAGCTCCAACACTAATCAAACACACTTGAACAAGCTAAACAATGTCTTCAGGATTACTAGAAAATTACATGCAGGTAAGTTTGGAGGTTGGAGCTAAACTCTGCAGATTTGAAGAACCCTGTGATAGATCATGCTTCACTGTTGTCGATATCAAATGTAGTAACATTTTAGACCTCGCTGACAAGCATACGATATTGTATGTCAATCAGAAACATAATTACTGTAAAATACTGTTCATTTTTATTATCTCTTATGCTTATATTACATCTGTTTCTTTCCCAAAAGGCATGAATAAAGTAGGCTTTCCCCCCAGATTTCTACTAGCCCTAGCTTTGTAATTAGTGGAATCTCAAACTCAGTGGAATCTCAAATTTTGTTCAGCAGAATGCTACTATAGAGGACTTATTTCTGTGAAAATTTCAGGTTCGTATCTGGTCCCCACCAGAGATTTTCAACCTGAAAGTGAGGAGAATTTAAAAAAAAAAAAAATTGCACTCTCCCTCCCAAAAAAAGAGACATCTCAAACCTCAAATGTTTTGCATGCACACCATACTTACCTGTACTTTTACCCCTATAAAGGGTTAAGAATGCAAAACCCTTCCCATTATAAACCAACCCTAAATGTGGAACTGTGAGCAATCTTGAACATTACAATTTGGCTTAAGTTCTAAGTCTAGAGATCAGGTTTTGTTCCAAGGAGCTAAGACCATCCTGAGCCGAGATACTGATTTGGTGTATATCATGACATAAAGATGGCCGTTGTAGTTGAACCAACTAAAATAATAATAAAAAAAAAAATTGTGGTTTTGCAATGCCAATACATAGAGGTAATCACTCAAAAAACAATTATGAAAATTTAAAAATGTTCAAAAAAAAAAAAAAAAATCAACCTGTATTGGACCACTTGAGATGGATGGAAACTGTGGTAGTGTAGCTACATCTAACAAATATAGTTTAGGAATGTTTGATTATAAATTACTGAATAATTTAATCCTTCCTCTACCACGCCAGTGTTTTATGGTATTAAATTAAAGGTTAATATTAAGATGTAACCATGTACTGAAAACAACTATATAGAGTTCTATGATCACTCTACCAGGTTTTTTTGCATACTGTTCCAGCCCTAAAATGAAACAAACTGGGACATTTCGGTCATAAAATGATGAGCCGATCAGTCATGCTAATATTCAGGCAGAACAAGGCATAAACATCTACTTATTTTGCATTTAGGTGGAAAGGTGCTGAAAGTATTTATGCAGGCCATAAATAATAACACCTCAATCATTGTAACATGACAACATTCAGCATGGTTTTGGGGGGTGGGGGGAAAGCGGAGTAAAATGATTCTTCAGAACATAAGACTAATTCATGGGCATTTGACTGGAATCCCACCTGAGCATTACAATGAAATAAAACCCAGAATAGCACATAAGGCATATTTCTGACGCTGGTTTTTAAAAAAGAGTCAGGGATATAAAAAAGCAATGCATGTAGAAAAATCATGAATAAATATACAATAAATACATAAATAATTTCTTGAACTACTCTCTTTAGTAGTCAGGGGTTGATGCAGGTCACATCACTGTTTAAAAACCTACTTCCTGTTTACAGTACAGGACAGAAGTATAAAGAACCAAGAAAAAAAAGAAGTGGGCATAATGGTTAGTGAAGTTATAATGATAAGGTTATGAAAAACAGATAGGAATAGCTTAGAAAGGTAAGACTCTGGTCACACTAATACTGTGATTTGCTTCAAATGTCTTTCCTTAAACTAGCATAGCTCACAAGCACACAAGATGCAATAAATTGTACTGTGTTTGATTTACTTTAACGCCTTGTTTGCATTTCCTACTCTAAGAATTATGATGTTGAAAGTTCCTATGTTGTGTATGTGTGAGTGCGTGCATATTTGTGTACTGTGTTTAACACCGACAAATCCAAAATTAAAACTGGACTAAAATAAAAAAAACTGTGATGCAGGGCATAGATATATTTCAACTGAAACATTTTAACTCACTGAAATCATTATAGTCCCCATGATACTACTAAGCATTTCACATAATTTATCCAATTAAAAATGTTGATCCACTTTATCCTTTTGGAGTGTATGTTGCTCCATCAGCAGTATTTTCTGTACATTCCATACTTTCTGTTCAGAAACAGTGTGCATTCAGGGAAACACACTAATCACTGACCATCTCCTCTCCTGTCCACAACTTAAAATCTGTGTTCTTCCTACATGTGTTGAAGGAATTCTTCCAAACACTTCTCCAACTTAATGGATTTAGTGGCTTCATGCAGGAGGAGGGCATTCTGATCGATGTGATAAAGTCAGCCCATTGCTCCATATCAGCCAATCAGCTGTCCGAATTTATCCAGTCCTTGTCCATGTGGGCTCCCTGGTATAGGAGAGAATGGAGTGAAGGAAGGTGGAATTGGGGACGAGAGATAATGAGAGGTAGGGAGAGCGAAGTAAAGCTTCCATTCACCTTTGTGAGAATGACTAAATATCATTTGTTGGGGTAGCAAAGCTGTCCAATGGTTAAAGGAAATATGAGGAAGAGTGGTAATTTTACAAATAAATAATCTTTCCCCATAAATCTAAAACTCACTACCACTCTCAATAGTTTGCTAGTTTGTGTTACACAGTGTTTGGCAAGTGGTGTTGGCTAGTTAGATGAGCATTTAGCAGCCACAAATAATAAATTTCCTTTTGCTAATTTGTGTAACATTTGCGGAATGTTTGTATGGAACCAGATAGACAGGGGAAAAAATGCACTACCCTAGATGAGATCAATGGATAATATTCTATCGCTGTCTACTCTCATTTTCTCTCTGTCTCCCTCTCTGTCTCTCACCAGTCTCTCAGTAGCTCGTGTGGCATTGGACTAAGGCTAGTAGGTTTCAGACCTTTCTGTTGTGGCTTCTAGCAGGGATAATCAAGTCTGCACAGAGAAAGCTTTCCTGTGGTCAAAGTTCAGAGGCTAAAGGAGAGGGTATAGCAGAGTGCTCAGAGGGACATAAGGCAGGATGGACAATGCTAGGGAATGCCCGGTTATCCTGTTTTTTTTTTTTTTTTTGGGAGCTTTGTCCCAGTTTGAGTGCTACATGGTGGATGTCTGAGTTGGCTTGGATGATGACAAATCCAGCAAGGCTTGAACGGTAACGCCCACTTTCACCAAACCTCGTTCCTCCAGAATATGATGAGGCAAACACAACTTGTCCTGCAGGAGAAAACACAGCAATAGTGTTGAAGCCACCTCTTCTTGAATTCAAGAACTTTTGAACAATCCAACAATATATTATCTTTCTCTTTTTTATAATAATCACACATACACACACATATGCAGGCATTTGGACATTGAAATAATTATTGTTATTGTAGCTGTCTACCACAATATCTTGGAGTGCAGACTTTCAGCTTTAATTTGAGGGTATGAACGGTGTAGTAGTTAGTTTCTAGGTATAAATTCTTTCCCTGCTGAAGAAAAAATGCTTCACAATAGTTGACCAGATCAAGAACACCCTCCAAGATTTAGTTGTATTTGTGTCAAAGTCAACAATCAAAAGACAACTTCACCTGAGTAAATACAGATGGTTTACCACAAGATGTAAACCACTGGTAAACCTGTACAGTTCTGGAACAACATTCTGTGGATACATGGGACCAAGATCAACTTTTACCAGAATGATGGGACGAGAAGAGTATGGTGAAGGAAAAGAACTGCTCATGTTCTGAAGGATACCCCCTCATGTTATGGCATGGGTGTGTATGGCTGCGAATGGAACTGGTTTCCTTGTATCTATTGATGATGTGACTGCTGACAAAACCAGCATCATAATAATTATACTGGATAATTTCTGAAGTGTATAGGGCTATATTATCTGTTAAGATCCAGCCAATTGTTTTAAAATTGACAGGACGACACTTCATAGATGATTTAATTAAAAATAAATGTGGCAATGTCCAAATATTTATTTAGTATGATAATAAAATTATTTAGTATAACAGCACTGTTTCACCGTTTGTTTCTGTGTTTGCTACATAAAATTCCAGTTCTAGTTACATTGAAAACATTACTGCACTTATTATGGCATGGCAACACACAACACTCTGGCCAGCTATCTATCCAGAGCAAAAATAAACAAAATATTTGGCCATACTGTGTCTGAATGCCAGTTACTCAATTTATTATTTCTTGTTTATAAAACTGTTGTTACTCAGCAATGCTGATATTCAGTACAACAGTTTATTCTGACATTCAGGTCCGTAAGGTTAGGTTAGGTTCAACTTTATTGTCATTGTCACAGTACGAGTACAGAGACAACAAAATGCAATTAAATGCAAATAACCATAGTGTCTAATGCTAATTAACGTTAGCAGCTAACACTTAGAAGCTGAATTCAGCTTTAGTACATCTGAAGGGAAAAAGCTGTTCATGAATCTTTGTGTGTGAGAACATGGACTTCTGTAGCGTCTTCCTGATGGGAGACGCACAAACAGCCCATGGTGGAATGGGAGGTGTCCTTGATAATACATCTTGCTCTCCACAAGCAACGCTTTTGATAAATGTCTGAAATGTTGGGCAACTGTGTTCCAACTGTTGGGCAGTTTTCACTACACGGTGTAGTTCCTTCTGGTCACACACTACAGTCATTGTAACATACTGTGATGCAGTTTGTAAGGATGCTCTCAACGGTACAATGATAGAGGTTTACCATAATCTGAGAAGCAAGGTGAGCTTTCTTCAGTCTCGTCAAAAATACAGGCGCTGTTGCGCCTTTTTAAGAGAAGAGGTGTTGAGGTTCCAGGAAAGATTAGCAGAGATGTGGACACCCAGAAACTTGATGCTAGAGACCCGCTCTACCTCAGTCCCATTAACAAGGATAGGAGTGTGTTTGTGGATCCTCAAGGACTTCCGGCAGTCCACAATCAGTTCTTTGGTTTTCTGGATGTTAAGGTCAAGGTTGTTATTGGCACACCATGTTACTACAGTAGGTGCTGAATCTCTTCCCTGTAGACTGTCTCATCGTAATCTCTGATCAGGCCAACCAATGTAGAGTCAAGTGTGCGAACTTGACTATGGAGTTAGAGGTGTGCACAGGTGGAGGTGAAAAGGGAGTAGCGGAGAGGACTC
>JAKKZM010000060.1:8316-20032 GCA_037576825.1 Pangasius krempfi | reverse complement strand
TGAAGACTGCCAGTGACTCAGCTGTTCGGACATCTAGGGGAAGTTCATTCCACCACCTTGGTGCCAGAACCGAGAAATTACTTTATCTCATGCAGAAATTAGTATCCTACAAAAAGGCTTCTCATTTATACCAATAAGCCAAATACAGGGTCCAAAATGTAAGGAAATGGCAGCACAAATTACCCAATATCACCGTAGACTAAAATCGACGTTCTTCTTTGACCCAGGACAAGGACATAATACTTTACCCTTCCAACCCAAATCTGATTGGGAACCCCCACCTAACAAGCTACCAAAAGTGGTACATGACCTGATAAACCAGGACAACAAGACAATAAAAAAATCTAACAATAAACCCAGGTATGGACAAAGCCAATATCACAGAAGCAGAAAGACTAGCAATCAAAAATCTAAGAGAAAACACAAATATAATTATAAAACCGGCACACAGGGGAAGTGCGGTAGTCATCATGGATAGACCACAATATATGTAGGTGAAGCCCTCAGGCAACTTAACAATACAACATACTACAAGAAGTTAGATTATCCAATGTATATGGAATCCACCCTTTTATTTACAGAAAAAATGAATACACTGGTAAAACGGGGCTCCTTACAAAAAAAAATAGGCAAATTACCTAAGAGGGGAATATCCATTAAGACGAAGGAGATTCTACCTTTTGCCAAAAATACACAAACCACAAAATAGTTGGCCTACACCCACAATGCCACCAGGAAGACCAATCATATCTGACTGCAACAGCGAATCTTACAGAATAGCGGAATACTTAGACTTCATCCTCAAACCACTCTCCACAATTCACCCAAGTTATATCCAGGACACACAAGACTGTCAAAAAGGTAAAAAAGGCCACAGTAGAACCCCATAGTCTGCTTTTTACAACAGACATCAACAACCTTTACACCAACATTGAAACAAATAAAGGGCTATCAGCAGTCAGACAATGTTTTAACAAAAACCCGGACCCAAATAGACCTGACGACATCATACTGGAACTATTAGAATGTTCCAAAATGTTTGCACCCGCATATGCCAATATCTATATGGCAAACTGGGAGGTAACAGTGACTCCAAAATGCCCATATAAACAAGCCCATTATTTCAGATACTTAGATGACATTTGGGGCACTTGGACCCATGGGGAAGGGCATTTCACAATTTCATCAAAATTCTCAACAACCACCATAATAGCATAAAAGTAAAGCACGTCCTGCACAATAGGTAAATCAACTTTCTGGACAATGTCACATACAAATGCTAAAAATTTGATAAACCCAAAAAATTAGACATTAGGAGACATTAGGGTGTATTTCAAGGAAACAGACACACACGACTTATTACACAAAAAAATTTACCATCCCCATAGCACATTTAGAGGCATTATTAAATCGCAGATTCTAAGATTTAAAAAGAATATGTACCCAGAGTAAGGACGTCAAAAAAGCCACACAAACCTTATTTCGAGCACTGAGAAGCTCCAGAACCTATTTACGTTCTACCTACCGGGAATTGCTGCAGATGGACCATACAAAGACTCAAACTCTGAGAACCAGGAATATACAATTATCCCACTAATAACCACATTCTCCAGATATGCACTCAATATAAACAGGACACTGAAATCTAATATTAACCAAATTGTAGGAGAAGATAAGGGGTTCAAGATCATTTCAGCCTTCAAGAGGAACAAAAACTTAAGACATGCTAGTACAAAGCAAATTATACCCACCAAATAACAAAGTAAAGACACTGACAAGCCCAAAAATAGTCAAAAATTACAAAACAAAACATTATCTCATCACATGTGAAACATGTGGCATGCAATACATTGGAGAAACTAGCACATCAGTCAAGGCACGGTTAAACTCGAACAGATACAACATCAGACACCGGAAAAAGAAAAAAACACTTACCTGTTCTCACATTTCCAATGACACAGACTAAACAGGGCAACGGCATGGATAATTGCCCACAACCCCAACTGAACTACAGGGGAAAGGAAAAGGATGGAAAAACAATGGATAAAAAGACTCAATATAAAATTCCCTAATGGACTAAATGAAAAATAGACAAATAGAACAAGAGAACAAAGTTTTTTTTGTTGTTGTTTTTTTTTTTTTTTAAACAAATGTTCACATAAAGTCTATTATTAAAGTTGTTAAACTTGTTATATTTCATTGAGAACTGTTTGAGTGGTTGACAATTAAAAAAAATTTTTTTTTACATTAAAAAAAATGAATAGATACATATACACATATATATATATATATATATATATATATATATATATATATGGTTTTTGACCTTCCAACAGAATAGAATGCATGCAAGTCATTTAAATCAGCTCCAAACCTACCAACTTAAAGCCTGGTCGAATTATACTTGATTGGATTTGTTAAAAATAGCAGACCCCAAGCCAGGGTTTGCTACAGGAACAAAAGCACTGCTTAACAAGCGCCGGCCCGTGCACATTCCTTGGTTCCCTATTCAACCACGCAATAATCTTGTGATGGGGGACTCATTGTACTTCAACCAATACCTAAACCTAACCCTATCCTAACCCTAACTCATCATCTTAACTCAAAAATCAAATAAAAAAAAAAACACACACACACACACACAACACATACACACAGACACACACACGAGCACACACACACTACAACTACCTAACCCCTAACCCTAAGCCTTAATCCTAGCCACACATACTAAACACATACTAAAAAAACACCCATCCCTTATACTCCAGTCAAATGCTACAGACAAAACAGCTTTGTCTACAACTGAAAATCAAGACCATATGCAAATAGTCCTAAATTTAACTCCAATGGAGGTTTAGCTACAGTTAATGGCCAAAGATAGAATAAAACCCAGTCCCTGTCTAAACTCAAGCTTTGTCTTATCCTTTTCCTCACACCTGCCCAGTCTTAGATTCATCAAATGATGGTAGGAAGGATGGGTAGGTGAGCATAAATATGCCCATACAGGCATACGGAGACTGACCTGCTCAGTTGAAAACAAAGCATAAAATCCAACCAAAGCCCAACAGTGGCAACTGCCAAGACACAGTATCCTAACCCTGACCCTGACTCTGGCCCTAACTCCTAACCCTAACCCTAACCTTATTACTAACTCCAAAACCTTTATCCTATCTATCTTAAAATCCTAAACCTAGGCCTAACCCTAACCTGCAGTCCTAAAATAGACTAGACATGGATCATGACTGTAATCTTAATCTCAACCCATTCTGTGACAAGTTTAAACATCTTCAATACAAATGGACAAAAACATGCATTATAATCAAATTAGACAGACTGCAGCGGATTACGGGAATAGGAGTTTTAAAAGATCTTAACTTTAATAACACAAAAACAAAAAGATAGATAGATAGATCTGAGCAGTTTTTTGTGCTTGCAAGCATGGGACTTGCTGAGTGAAATTAGCCAGTCATGATCTTAGCCACTATTTAGTCACCATAATGATGTAGAGTTTGACATGTAATCACCTGGACTGGCCATCCATTGTTTGGGTGTTGTGCGGTCCTATCAGCAGTGTGATCTCCAAGAGGTCCACCCAGTATAAGCTTACTGGGGTCATCCATTGGGTTAGCGTTGCTAATAAAGAGCCACTGGCAGACAGATGAGTTTCTCACCTTCACCTACAATTAGAAATCATGAAACACAGGTGGTAAATGAACAAACAAACAAATAAATAAATAATTAGATAGACAGATAGATAGATAGACAGACAGATAGATAGACAGATAGATAGATAAATGTTTAATTTTTATATTCAATATTAACATTTAATGTTTAAGATTTAAAAGTTGACATGCTTAAAACATTGTTGTGCCATTAGAGGGCAAGTGCAGTAAAATATAACCTTGTGTGAGTTTTATGTAGAAAAAAGTGCATCAAGGACTGAACTAATATGCTAGGCACACAAATAATTAGTTAAATAAATAATTAATAATAACTTAGACAAACACCGGCTAATTGGACATGGGACGCAAGCCGAGGACTGATCCACCTGCGGCTGGCCGCCTCAGACAAGGGTGTACGTTGTTTAAAGCCCGAAACACCTGATGACCACAACCCTAACCGGTTCACCACTGCTGACGATGTGTCTTGAAATTGATTAAACAAGGCTTACTAAGCCTACAGTTTTAACCTAAATATATAAAATGTAACCTAATATATAAACTAAGCATCTACCACAGAGAAAAACGTTATCCAAAACCGAACAATTTCAAATTCCTAAAAACCATTACACCTTTGTTAAAGTAGGATAGAATGAGGTTTAAAACACTCAAACATTTATATCAGTTCCAGCCACTCGATTGGATTTGTTAAATTAGCAGACCCCAAGCAGGGGTTTGCTACAGGAACAATGGCAGTGCTTAACAAGCACCAACCCGTGCACTTTCCTTGCTTCCCTATTCAAACACACAATGGATTATTGTGATGGGGGGAATCATTGTACTCTCACCAATACCCAACACTAACCCTAACCCTCTAAACCTAAACCTTATCTTTAAATATCTTATCTTTAATAACTGAAATACCAAGAAAAAAGATAGGCCCTATCAGTTTTTTGTGCTTGCATGGGACTTGCCAATTGAAATGAGCCAGTCATGATCTTAGGGGTCACTATTTACTCACCATAATGATGCAGAGCTTGCCCTGTAATCACCTGGACATCCATCTAAAAAAACTCAGCTGTTTGGGGGTTGCATGGTCCTATTGGCGGCGTGATCTCCAAGGGGTCCACCAGTAGAAGCTTGTTGGCCTGCATCAGGGTCATCCACTGGGAAGCACAGACTCCACCAACCTCGCGGGGCAGCAACCTCTGACCTTGTAGTGCTAACAAACAGCTACTGGCAGAGAGACGAGTTTCTCAACTCCACCTATATGTAGGAATCAGTAAACACAGCAGGTGGTACCTAAAAAAATTATATTTAATTTTAATATTCAATATTAACATTTAATATTTGACATATTCAAAAGTATGGTTACTCCATTATAGGGCAAGTGGAGAAAAACATAAGGGAAGTTTTATCAAAGAAAGCCTATGCAAAACTGAATAAACATGCCAGAAACAAATAATTAAATAAGGTTAAAAGAAATAAATAAACAAATAAACTAGTATGTAAACACCATCCAGTTGGTCATGGGACACAAGCCGAGGAGTGATCGACCTGGGGCTGGCCACCTCAGATGACGGTGTACAGGCCAAAACAGGCACCAGCCCGTGCACTTTCCTTGGCTCCCTATACAAAACCCAACACACCTCAACACACCTGGACACACTCACCATAATGATGCAGGAAAATTTGCTGGTCATGATCATAGCCAGTAGGGGTCACTATTTACTTAACCCCAGGTTTGTCTCAAAGCAGTTGTCTTACTTTGCCAAAAGCTGCTCTATGTTTGACCACAACAGGGAAGTCTCTATATATCTGGATGGGACAGCCGTTTAAAAACAGCTTCCCTTGCAATGACATACTGCGCATTATATTCTCCAAAACATGGCAATGGTGCAGCCGGGCAATGAACTGCTGCAGTGGCTCGTTGTCCACAGGACAATGCCAAGCACTTCAAGTTGTTCAAGACCTGTACGGTGGCCATCAATAACTGATTGCATTGCATCAAACTTTGCATCAATTTTCTTCTCTAGCAATGTCACCTCTGCTCTCAAGCTTTATTTGATTTCAGTTTTGACCTTGCACAGTTCGATTTGGAAAGAGTCAATCACTAGAAGCACGGGGTCGTTAACCTTACACAACTTGCTCACTGCGGAGTTAATATCTTCAGACGAGGTCTTCTCACCATGTTGCATTTCACTTGCTTCCACATTGTGTTCGCAACGTTCACGCCCATTAGGGTTGCACCGTCAGCAGCTACATTCACGCGTTAGGCCTGTGGCCCAGTCAGTATCTGCTGTTAGTCCTTGAACTGTATCGGTAGCATTTGTTGTTCTTCTTTGTTTTATTATATGGCTCACTATCGTATCACAACACACTGCAGGTGAGGTACCTACTATTACAGAAGTGAAATAATTCTCCCTGAGTGTTCTATATGGGCTCCAGTGTTTAGTTCAACAGTGTCTTTCTTTTTCTCTTTTTCCCAGCTCCCTTAAATTTGTGATTATAAGTTTAAGGTAGATGTTCCTTTTATTTATTTATTTTTAAATAATATTTCTTTTGTTATTATATTTCAGCATTTTCCTTTTGACTGGCTGTTTGGCTTCTCCGAATAGGAGAAAGGTCAATTAATTTCTTTTATTGTCTTGCCAGCTGCAATTATCAAATTTGTAATTGTTGTTTGGTTGTTCCAAGAACATCAAAGCTGTAGAGAGTATTTAATGAATTTTACTGCTATCTCTTTGTTGCATTGGATTTTAAATGTTTTTTTTTTTGTACTCAAATGTTTTATTTTTTTTTTCCTTGCAATAAATACAAACATATTTGGGAATTCACATCTCTGCTTGTCTTCTTTCATTTAGTTGAAAGGTTTGTGATTGGGGAGCAACACCGCTATTATTATATTGGTCATTGAGTCAAACCAATAGATTCCCTGGTTTTCTTAGGGTGGTGTAGTCACTACAGTGATTTCACCCCAGTTTTGAATCAGCCATGGCCATTGTGGTCCCTCTCCCACACATCGTAAATAGACAGACTGTTCAAATTTGCTTTAACCCATCTAATTGGCTTTGTTGTGCTTTTCTCTCTACATCTCTCATCCTATAAATTAAATTATCTATTGTTTAAGTGGAGGATAAAAACTTACCTCCCTGCCCGAGTGGCTCTTTTTAACACAGGAAGGTTGCCCAAGCCACTGAAGCAGAGTCTGTTGCCATGTAATCAGGTCAATTGGTGCCTTCCCAGACCCTGCATAGAAAACAGAGCAAAGAGATTAATCAAATCTTACTTAAGATACAAACACAAACACAAGTATTGAATGACTAATCAAGCACACTAAAAGTCTCATCTATTCCTATTATTTTAGTTTAAATAAAAGTTCAACTATAACAGCGATATAATGATCAAGTACGAAACAGTTTTACTTTTTACAGTAGTAAAGTATAAATAAAAGAAAAAACTATAAAAATCATTCTAACATCTTCCACACGAGCAGTATATAATTAACTCACTAAAGAGACACTAAATCTTAATTTAAATACACTGGTGCAGAAACAATCACACTAGTTAACTAACACAAACTGTTACTTTAAAAAATAAATAAAAAATAAAAACCTGGCTCTCAGACAGGTTATACAGACCCATGTGCAAAGATTTATTTGGATAAAAAGCAAGGTTAAAAACATTCATGTTTCAAGGTCAGCTACCAAAATAAAAAAAATTAATTAAAAATCACAAAACATACACGATCCAAAACACAATCCAAAAAGTGGTCAAAGGAACAGGCAAGCTCAATAATCCAAAAATGGGAGGCATAGACAAATCAGATGGTGAGACAAATGAGAAAAACAGACAAGAAATGATAGCGTCAAACAAATGGGGGGAAAAAAATTCCAACTATCAACAGCTCAGAACTTACTACCGCAAAAGGCTAAATGTAAGGCTTCACAAAGTGACGAAGAGCTCATGCGCTTATATATCGCTTAGTCAGGAAATGAATATGACAACAGAAGAAGACATTTAGAATTTGGGGGAGGGCGCCCTCTGGCGGTCTAGCATGGGATTGTCTGGGTTGGATGTTACAATTAATGTATTCCATTGTAAATTCAGTGCAGTGCAGTGTAGTTAGCAAGCAGTAAAAATTCAACGCAGTAAAAATCCAACACAGTTTAAATGTCTGTGCAAACAGAACCATTTCTATTCAATGTTTTGTCTTCTTTTCCCTATCTAGTATAATAATGTATATTTTACACTCATTCATATTCCTCAATTTATCTCATTAACTTCTAAAACAGTTCCTGTGTAATTCTGATAGCTTAGCATTTTAACATTCTAATGCTAATGAAATGTTACAGTTCCTCCCTATAATCAGTCATTTTTTTTATATTTTTATCACAATTATCAATCAACTGATGTTCAATGTTCAAATGTCTATCCAACTTTCAGAAAACATCCACTCAGTACCCAAAAAGACAGTATTGATAACTTTTTAAACATCTCTTGAATGGAATATGAAAACAAGGCAAAGTTTAACAGAGCAACAGTAAATGGTTAAAAAAGATTGAAGGTTAAACATGTGGATGTAACTCTGCAGGTTAAACTGTAGCTGTGTTAAAATTACACTTAAAATGTGTGAAACAGACACTCTTTAATCTTGTGTAACATGAAAGGCACACAAGTTTGTGTTCATTGTTAATCTGTTCCACTTTTCTTCAGCAGTGTTCAATGATAAATGTCTGGAGTCTTCAGCATAAAAGTGCAGTTTGGTGTCATTAATGTCATTAATAAACTGGCGCAGAAATAATTGTTCCTTTATTCCTCTTTGTTACTGAATAGGTTTTTGGATTCTTACTTCCGCAAGGTGCATGAAGTGTTTTCAGACCACACTGCTGTGAACTTTATTCCCAGTGAATCGATGACCTTTAAACTGAACTCACACTCCTGACTGAAATTATACAACATGACTCAACAAAACAAAAGGCAATAATGAGCTTAAAATACTGCAGCAGATTAGCTGAAACCAAAGTTTAATTACACATAATGCACTTTAGAGCCATAACATCTGAACACATACAGGAAGAGAATAATCATAATTCTGTGGTTATATAAAATATGCATGGGTTTTATAGAAAAGAAAAACATATAATACACCTAACTGTCTATAACATCCTACACTGAAACACATATCCTTTAATAAACTTTGCAAATCTTATTAGATCATAGCTTCATATACTACATACTACTTAATAAACTTTATAAGACCTTCTGCTTTAATATAATACCAAAGAGACTTATCTTTACTTCTCATTCATTCAAATTCAAATATAAAAAACTTTACCATAAAGACCACCATGTGTTCTGTTAAACTTCTTGGAGTCTGGGTTGATATTTTAGAATTACTCTTTAGGGAAGAATTATTCAAATGTGATGTGAAGTTTCACTATGACAGAATAATGACATGAAAACATTTTAGACTATTTTCATAAAGCCCTTATTACTTCTGAGTTTATAGCAACAGAAAATCCAAATTTGGTCAAGTGCTTTCAATTTTCCGATCTTCAACATGTAATATGTTATATTCCATTGCTTTGCATGTGCAAAAACCCAGTACTATTAATACATCTCATACAGCACCTTTCAAATATGGACAAACAACATATAATTGACTTTCTCCTAAAATGCAGAAGTGATTTTTCTACACAGAATACCTTTAAAATCACTAACCCTAACCCTAGGGATAAAATCATCCAGAAATTACAGAAAAAATAGTTTAATTCACACACTTTTGGAATAAATTATATGCAGTGTTCTTTTAACTGGACTGTGTATGCTAACACGGTACATGCTGCTGTGAATAAAGTGCTGTTCATATTCAATTATTTTCATTTTTTCCAGATTAAGTATAACAATCTGTAATTGTATATTTAGATAGTATGTTTAGGTTCATTTACTCTACTCTTAAAATGACTAATTACTCTAAATGTAAAGAGTGTTACATGTTAATGTTAATTCTCTCCACTACTGATTCCTATACAATATATCATATGATGAATCTCACAGTGCACATTGTGGCAGATGTTATAGTGAGTATTTTGGTGGATGTTATGGTGTTATGGTGGATGACACAGTATTGATTTCCTCACATACAGTTACTGCCCGTTTGTGTCTTGAACAGAAAGCATAAATAGCTGCGATGGGGACACAGCTCACTGATGAGACAAGGAGAAGACCAATGAAGAGCTGAGCATAAACAGGATACTCCATTTTTACTGACTTTCCCTATATAGGAGAGAGGACAGAGAAAACACACAACCCTGAACCGCAGCATCCATCCAGATAATTCTGTGTATTTACTTATTAAAAACAGACAAACACATTTAGTAACATTTCAAAATTACTATTGCCAAAATCTAACATACACTGTATTGCCGAAAGTATGTGGACCCTAACCAACAAACCCATATGTAGTTCTTCCCTACATATGTCTTTGTATGCTGTAGAATTACAGTTTCCCTTCATTGGAACCAAGAGGCCCATAAGGGGGGCGGGGGGTGGGGGCAAAGGGGGAAAAATCTGGAATGAGATGTTCAACAAGTATATATGGGTGTGATAGTCAGTGGTGCACATACTTTCGGTTGTATGGTGTAATAAATAGCCAGTGAGGATTATTAACACTTTAACATTTGGAGTTCTCTTTATCTTTTCTCTCTGTAAAAGTGGACAGTATTATGTCAATAATGTGATTGGATTAAAAAAAAGAAAGGTCGGTAAAAAAAGAGTGTTTGTTTTATATACAGTATCCTTCAAAAGTATTGGAACAGCAAGGCTAATCCCTTTGTTTCTGGTATACACTTTTGGGTTTGAGATCAAAAGATGAATGAGACAATAGGTCAGAATTTCAAGTTCAGTTTCCTGATATTTACATCTAGATGTGTTAACTTAGAACATGGCACCTTTTGTTTGAACCCACCCATTTTTCAAGCAATCAGAAATTTTGGAACATGTGACTGACAGGAGAGAAAAGCAAGCCATTCTGATGCTGAGAAAAGAGGGAAAATCAATTAGATCCATTGCACAACCATTGAGCACAGCCAATACAACAATTTGAAATGTCCTGAAAAACAAAGAAACCACCAGTGTACTAACAACCAGACATGGACCAAGATGGCCAAAGAAAACCATAGCAGTTGATGACAGAAACCTTGTGAAAACCTTGAACAAAAAAAAAAAAAAAACATTTGTGACATCACCCACAACCTCCACCTGGAAAACCATCACAAAAGAAGAACTTTTACTGCAAGTTACTGCAAGCAAGGGATATGCAACCAAATATTAAGTGTTATTTACTTTACCTTACTTTAAAACTATCTGTTCCAATACATTTTTACTCACCTAAAATTGAGTGGTCTGCCATAGAAGCTGTTTTAAGTTTAACACATGTAGATGTAAATAATCACTAAATGAAAGCTGAAATTCCAATCTATTGTCTCATTCATGTTTTGATCTCAAACCCAAAAATGTCTTTCCAAAAACAAAAACAAAAGAATTGGCCTTGCCATTCCAATACCTTCAGAGGGGACTGTAATAATGCTGTAATGTGGTACATCACTTTTTGATCAACCCAGTGATCAAATGAACATGCATGAACAGTCTGAGACAGCAGCTTTAAAAGTAACAACAGTCATGGTGTTCACACTGATTAGAAATAACATTTATGAACATTACAGTAATAATAAACAGTAAAATTAATTTAGATTCATGTGCATCTCTTACCGTGATTTTATCCCATGCTTGATATGTTGGTGTTCCTCCCTGAATGTAATTTATAATATAGAAGATGAAGAGGCTGATCAGCAGTAATGGACTCACAAAAACCCACATGATCTTCCAGTACCAGTTCGGCCGATGACCCAGCATGTCCTCAATGTCCTTCTCAAACCTAAGAATAAAAACACTTTTTTAATGATAAAACAATCAGGCAGCCATACATGCCCACTACCACCATGCTTCACTGATGAGGTGGTATGCTTAGGATCATGAGCAGTTCCTTTCCT
>JAKKZM010000059.1:18790-24590 GCA_037576825.1 Pangasius krempfi | reverse complement strand
CACACACACACACACACTCTCTCTCTCTCTCACACACACACACACACACACTCTCTCTCTCTCTCACACACACACACTCTCTACTCTCTCTCTCTCACACACACACACACACACACACACTGTCTCTCTCTCTCTCTCTCTCTCTCACACACACACACACACACACACACACTCTGTCTCTCTCTCTCTCTCTCTCACACACAGACACACACACACACACACTGTCTCTCTCTCTCTCTCTCTCACACACAGACACACACACACACAGAAGTATAGACTTCAGATAGTTTTTTAAAAAGATGCACTTATTTATTTTTTTAAAGGGACATTTGTGTAAAAAAATGAAGTATGAATATGAAATAATGCGTTGAGAGATTAATCAGTAAATAAGAGAAATGGATGTTAGGTGTATAATCACTGTATCTTCCAGACGATAAGATGTGTTTTATTATTTCCAGCAGGTGCCGAGTCTTTCACAGTGAAGATTATAATCTCAGCAGTAACTCTAAAGGCATGACCTGGTGGTCTGAGGAACACAATACACTTTACATTTAAACCGTTTTGCTGACAAGTTAATAATTCTGGAAATGACTTGGGAAAGAGGTTAAAGGGCAAATAAAGATAAAATAATATGTGTGTGTAGTGTGGGTAGTGTGTGTGTGTGGTGTGGGTAGTGTGTGTGTGTGGTGTGGGTAGTGTGTGGTGTGGATAGTGTGTGTGTGTGTGTGTGTGTGTGGTGTGTGTGTGTTTGGTGTGTTCTCTTGATAATAAAACATTAAACATTCCTGCAGCATTGTGAGAATATACACTCATGATAAAAATCCTCCAGCAGGAGGCGCTCCGCTGCACTGCACCAACGAGTCATTAATGACATTAACAGTGAGGGAGCTGGGGGCGTGTCTCATTATAGTCTGTAAAATAGTGTGTCGTGTATATGGAACACAGCCGTTACAGGGGTTACCTCAGTGTGTGTGTGTGTGTGTGTGTGTGTGTGTTAGTAATGAGTGTGTTTGTGTTTGTAGTGAGATTAATGTGATAAATGTGCTGTAGTCATGTGACCATGTTCCACTTCATAATAAACACTTATCACTAGTGCACACTCCTGATGGAGTTAAAGTGACACTGTAGAGGCTGGAAACTTCAGAGGAAGGGGACTAGAGAGGAAGGATGAGTGTGTGTGTGTGTGTGTGTGTGTGTGAGAGAGAGAGAGAGTGTGTGTGTGTGTGAGAGAGAGAGAGAGAGAGAGAGAGAGAGACAGAGCGTGTGTGTGTGTGTGTGTGTGTGTATGAGAGAGAGAGTGTGTGTGTTACATGGCAGTTTATAATATGAATGAATGTAGTCACATGACTAGCGCACACAGAGCAGGTGAGGGGGTGGTGGTGATGACATCATTTCCTGTGATGACAACATCAGTCCACAGGACAGCCGTCGGCTCTGACGACCCCCTTAAGGAGCAGCATGTGTTCGAACTTAATGGTGAGCTGGTTGATGGACAGGTTCCTCACACAGCCTACGTAGCTGCTCTTCACCTTCACGTTAATAGGATCTGCGGCGTTTTCTGGAGGCGTGATATCACACACACACACACACACACTCTAATCATGGCAACTCACACCAATCATCATGTGTACATTTTCTACTGCTAATGTGTGTGTGTGTGTGTAAGGGTGTGGATGCGTGTAGTGTGTGTGTGTGTGTGTGTGTGTGAGACACTCACCTGGTGCTCCTCCAATGAGAACTTTCTTTATCACCCCTTGTTTCTCCACCAGAAAGTTCATTCTGATTACAAGCGTCTGCTCCCCGTCCACATCCAACCTCAGTCTACTGCTGTCCCTCACCACTACACACACACACACACACACACACACACACACACAGAGCATTAGCTTTATTAACACACTATACATTTCTTTATTAATGCACAGTGTGACCTCTGACCTCTGACTCTGTGCCAATTGCCATCACATACGCTCTTTTCGGGGGGAAAATTCACCGTGTATGTCTCATTATTCACCTGCACAAACACCTGAAGATACACACACACACACACACACACACATGGGAAAACAGATTAGGAAAGAAGAGAACTAGGGCACACCTGGCAGCTAGAGAGAAGTAATTGGTTGAATGGGAGTGGGCGTGGCTCTCACCTGGCCGTCCTGCAGGTAGATGCTGAGGATCTCCTCAGGTCTGATGTAGACGTACAGTAACAGTGCTGAGGCCACACGGGGGCGGAACTCCATCACCACCTCCAACTGCCCACCCACACTGATGGGCTGAGCTGTGAAGAAAGAGCACAGAAGAGAGTGGGCGTGGTGAAGGGAAGAGAGTGGGCATGGTGAAGGGAAGAGAGTGGGCGTGGCAGAGAGAAGAGAGTGGGCGTGGTGAAGGGAAGAGAGTGGGCGTGGCAGAGAGAAGAGAGTGGGCGTGGCAGAGAGAAGAGAAGAGAGTGGGCGTGGTGAAGGGAAGAGGGTGGGCATGGTGAAGGGAAGAGGGTGGGCGTGGCAGAGAGAAGAGAAGAGAGTGGGCGTGGTGAAGGGAAGAGGGTGGGCGTGGCAGAGAGAAGAGAGTGGGCGTGGCAGAAAGAAGATAAGAGAGTGGGCATGGTGAAGAGAAGAGAGTGGGCGTGGTGAAGGGAAGAGGGTGGGCGTGGCAGAGAGAAGAGAGTGGGCGTGGCAGAGAGAAGAGAGTGGGCGTGGTAGAGAGTGTGTGTGTGTGTATGTGTGTGTGTGTGTGTGTGTTTATTACACATCATTGTGTATCCTCCTTCTTCAAAGAAAAACATTCCAGCTTCACTCTCTCTCACTGGACACGGCGTCACCCAGTAATTGTTAGTGACAGACGAGAGGAAGTGGCTGTTCAGACGCAGACCTCTCACACACCCTGAGAACCCGGACGTCACCTACACACATACACACGCGCACGCGCACACACACACACACGCACACACACACACACAGAGAACAGTAAAAGCAATAAGTACACAGTGTGTGTATATCCTACACCTAACGCACTCATAAATATCTGCACTACACAGTGTGAGAGCTTTCACACCCTAAACAGTGCACTGCATATCTAATAAAACTGTCTGTGATTGAAGACACGCCCATCACACACTTCATTATTATACATATAGTGTACACACAGACTGAGACACAGACTGAGACACAGACTGAGACACAGACTGAGACACAGACTGAGACAGAGACACAGACTGAGACACAGACTGAGACAGAGACACAGACTGAGACAGAGACACAGACTGAGACACAGACTGAGACAGAGACACAGACTGAGACAGAGACACAGACTGAGACACAGACAGAGGAAATGAGGGACAGACAGTTTAAGAGAGAAGTAGACAGACAGAAGTACAGAGAGACACAAATTGAGACAAATTAAGGGACAGAAAGAAAGACAGATAGAAAAACAGACAGACATCACTTCAGAGTATCACTTCACCTCCATGTTCTTGTTTTTGTACACGGACGGAAGGCTGCCCACATACAGTGGATCCTGCAGTTTCAGGGTGAAGTTGTCACTTTGAATTTCATCCTTCATCACCAACACACCGTCCACAAGCAACACCCCCCTGTTACCGTCTCTGATGAACACCACCTGCAGAGAGACAGACAGATTCATGATATCACAGTGTGTGTGTGTGTGTGTGTGTGTGTGTGTGGGTGTGGGTCTTACTTCATGCCAGCTTCCGTCGTTGTGTGTGTGTGTGCTGTGGAGCTGCAGGACGTGTCCCGCGGAGGCAAACGTGAAGACGAGTTTACCGTTAGAAAGGAAGAGCGCCATAAAATCTTCATCACTCTCGCCACACACACACGCAATCATCCCCCAAAACGCACGTGTCCTCACCGACAAGGAGAACTCTGACCTGCACACACACACACACACACCAGTTGCGTTAATTTATTTAAAACCATTAATTTAAAACCTATTGTAGCTGGATGTGTGTGTGTGTGTGTGTGTGTGTGTGTCACCTTTCTTTGATGACCTCAGCGATGCCATTATACTCAAGCCGACTGTGGCGACTAAAATAATGGGCGTTTCTCACAGCACGTGGGCGGGGTGAGAGGTAACAAGACGAGACCTCCTTCTCTGGAGCAACATGAGGGTCATCCTGCACTCCCAGAATGCTTTGCGGCATCACAGGTTTGTTGCTGCTCATCTGACAAAACATTACAATACATGAGTCATGTGACCAGGAGTTGACTCAAGTAAAGTGGAAGTTACTGAGGTGGAACTGATTCAGGTAAATATGTGTTGAGAGACAGGAGTTTAGTGAAGATGAATCAGGTGAAGATGATTCATTAATTCAGGAGAAGATATCTCAAGGTGATACATTTACATATGATTTAGATGAAGATGAATCAAGTAAAGATAATTCAGGTGATGATGATTCATGTGGAAATGATTCTGTCTATGACTCTAAATGATTCTGTCTATGACTCTGTATATGACTCTGTATATGATTCTGTATATGGTTCTGTATATGACTCTATATATGATTCAGTATATGACTCTATATATGATTCAGTATATGACTCTATATATGATTCAGTATATGACTCTATATATGATTCAGTATATGACACTGTGTATATAGATCATTCTGACCTGATTTCATTCAAGTGTAGATGGTGTGTGTGTGTGTGTGTGTGTGTAGTTTTACCTTGCGTAAGGCTACAGGAGTGTGTGAAGCAGGGTGTGTGTTGTCAGGAGCTTGTCGTGCAGAGCGTGTGTGTTGCAGAGCAGCAGGCGGCTTCTCCACAGGACAGTCCTGCAGGGACACACCCACATTCTCACTGTAACGCTGGAAATCCTCCGCCTCGATATCACGGTCCTGCCTACAGACAGAGAGACAGAGAGACAGACAGATAGACAATCAGACAGAGAGACAGACAGATAGACAATCAGACAGAGAGACAGACAGAGAGACAGAAAGATAGAGAGACAGACAGAGAGGTTATTTTGTATACTGTATGAATAACAGTGTGTGTGTGTGTGTGTGTGTGTGTGATGAGGAGGATGGAGGGGCCAGGCTGTGAGGACGCACGCCTGGCACTGATTTGTCTAATCAGTAGGAGAGAGTGATAAAGGAGCGGCTGGAAACAGCGATGGAGAGAGAGAGACATTTGCATGTTTTATGTTTGTGCTACGTTTGTGTTTTCCGTTCTGTTTAAGTTCTGCCAGTGATTAAACTTTAGGTTTATGTTCACTCGGTTCCCGCCTCGAAGTTTGTTACGGTGTGTATTAGTGTGTGTATTTGTGTGCAAGTGTGTGTTTATGTATAAGTGTGTATGTGTGTGTAAGAATGTATTAGTGTGTGTATAAGTGTGTATATAAGTGTGAATGTGTATGTGTGTGTGTATTAGTGTGTGTATAAGTGTGTATGTGTGTGTACCTGCTGATGTAAGCATAACTGATACAGCCAGTGAAGTTGTTGATGCTGCTCTGAGCAGATCCTCCGTAATAGAACTCCTTCACTCCGTCTGTGTGAGGCGCAGAACCCGGGTTCTTCTTCTCCTGCTTGTCTCGGTCATCCACCACCAGCTGGTATCTACACACACGTGGAAATAAGCAGACATGAGTGAGTAAAGCCAAGAGTGAGATGTTGTTCCTTAGTGTTTTCTGGAGGTTCTTACTTTTGCTTGGTGACGGAGGCGACCAGGAAGTGATGTCGTCCATCACTGTAGTGCTTCCTGGATTTAACTTTAGTTCCTCTGGAGTGAAGAACTACTGCACCGTTCTCCAGAGAGAGAGAGAACTCATCCACCTGTCAGACAGA
>JAKKZM010000058.1:210855-221721 GCA_037576825.1 Pangasius krempfi | reverse complement strand
AACCCCTAACCCTGACACTGACCCTGACCCTGACCCTAACCCGAACCCTAACCACCCTATCCCTAACCCCTAACCCCTAACCCCTAACCCCTAACCCTAACCCTAACCCTAACCCCTAACCCCAAACCCAAACCCAAACCCTAACCCTAACCCTAACCCTAACCCTAATATCAGTCTTAAACCCAAACCTAACCCTAACTTCCACCCTAGTATCTTAACCTTACTCCTAACCCTAAAGCTTAATCCTACCCTTAGGACTTGGACCGATGTCCAGAACCCTAGCCCTAAGCCTTAAATAATAATTAATTAATTAAATTATTATTATTTTTTTTTTTTTAAACACAACCCTTGTATTTTGGCCTTAAACCTAACCCTAACACCTAATTCTAACCCTGACCTTATTTGCTATCACCAAAGGCTTAACCCTAGTTCTTAGACCTAACCCTAGGCCTAAACCTAACCCTTACCTTAACTGTCATCCTAAACTTTATCTTAGAGTACAGGTGGATCATGACTGTAATTCTAGCCTCAGTCCATTCTGGAACACAAGTTTAAACAGCTGTAATACAATTGGACAAGAATATGCATGATTCAAATTAGGCAAACTGCAGAGGATTGTGGGAGTAGGGTCTTTTACTATCTTATCTTCAATACCTCAAAAACAGAAAAAGATAGACCCTAACAGTTTCTTAGGTTTGCAAGTATTTCACATTCCAAGTAAAATTAGCCTGTCATGATCTTAGCCAGTAGGTGTCACTATTTACTCACCATAATGGTGCAGAGCTGGCCTGGTAGTGACCTGGACTGGCAATCCAACCAAAAATTTCAGCAATTTGGAGATTGCTCAGCCTTTTCGGCAGGTGATCTCCAGAAGGTCTGCCCAGTCGAAGCTTGTTGGCCTGCATCGGGGTCATCCGCTGGAACTAACGGCCCCCACCCACCTCGCGGGGCAGAAAATTCTGTTTGAGTGGCTTGGGAAACCTTGCGGCGTTAACGAAGAGCCACTCGCAGAGAGGTAAGTTTCTCAACTGCACCTACATGTAGGAAATATAAAACAAAAAAATCAAATAAATATAAAAATAAATAAAGAAACAAACAAATAACAATAATAAACAATTAAGTAAACTTATTTTAATATCCACAAATAATGTTTAATATTTGCTACATTTAAGGCTTCATTATAAGTACCATTTTATTAGGAACAGCATCTCCAAACTAACATGCTAGGGACACAAATAATTAACAAAAACATTTTTCATAAATAAATAAATATATATAAGTACTCAATTTAATTAATCAGTTAAACTAAGACAGAATGTGCAAGCACTGTCCAATTGCTTATGGGACACAAGCCGTGGACTGATCCACCTACGGCTGGCCGCCTCAGACAAGGGTGTACAGTGTTTGAAATGTGTCCTGAAATTCATTAGACAAGGCTTAATATTCTAACACTGAGATTAAGTAAATTGTAATTATTCAGTTGAATTAATTAATAACTTAAATTAAATTCAGTAAATTAATTGAATTAATTAATGCAAGATAGGATCAAACTTGACACACTAAAACATATATAAGCCAATATCTAACCTTAACCCTATGCAATCCTGACCTTGACCCTGACCCTGACCCTAATCCTTAACCTAGCCCTAAAATCTTGTCCCCATTCCTGGTACCTAACCCTAACCTTATTCTAACCCTGGAACCTCGATCCTAATTCTAACATCTGACCGTTACCCCCACCTTCAGCCACCTGACCCTAACCCTTGAATCTCAGCCCTAAACCTAACACCTCACCCTAACACTTGCCAATTACACTCCTATTTCTCACACTTGCCTAGCCTTGGTTTCATCAAACGATGGTAAAAAAGATGGGTGGGTGAGCGGAAATATGTCCATACGGGCATACAGGGGTTTACCTGCTCAGTCTAGTGGCTTGCCCTCACTCTGCTCTCCCTCTCATTACACCTTAAACTAATCAAAATCCAACCGAAAGCCAACTGTGGCAATTGAAAAGACCCAGTAACTACCAAAGCTATAGCAGTGCTTAACAGGCGCCAGCCCGTGAACTTCCCTTGGCTCCCTATACAACCACAGTTTTTTTAACCCTAACAATAACCCTAACCCCTAACCCTACAATCCCTATCATACCTTTACAAACCTCTACATACCCTATCAAACCTCTACAAACCTCTACACATCCTATCAAAGCTCTACACACCCTATCAAACCTCTCCAAAGTTCTACACACCCTATCAAACCTCTACAAACCCTAACAAAACTCTACAAACCATATCAAACCTCTACACACCCTATCAAACCTCTACAAACCTCTACACACCCTAACAAACATCTACACACCCTATCAAACCTCTACAAACCCTATCAACCCTCTACAAACCCCATCAAACCTCTACACACCCTATCAAACCTCTACACACCCTATCAAACCTCTACACACCCTATCAAACTTTTACACACCCTATCAATCCTCTACACACCTCCAGACACCCTATCAAACCTCTACACACCCTATCAAACCCTATCAAACCTCTCCACACCCTATAAAACCTCTACACACCCTATAAAACCTCTACACACCCTGTCAAACCCCTACACACCTCTATAAAACCTCTACACACCCTGTCAAACCCCTACACACCTCTATACAGCCTATTAAATCTCTACACACCCTATCAAACCTCAAACAACAACAGTGTGTATAGGCTTGATAGGGTGTGTAGAGCCCTGACAGGGTGTATAGACGCTTTATACAGTGTGTAGAGGCTCGATAGGGTGTGTAGAGGCTTTATACAGTGTGTAGAGGCTTGATAGGGTGTGTAGAGCCCTGACAGGGTGTATAGACGCTTTATACAGTGTGTAGAGGCTCGATAGGGTGTGTAGAGGCTTTATACAGTGTGTAGAGGCTTGATACGGTGTGTAGAGGCTTGACAGGGAGTGTAGAGGCTTTATACAGAGTGTAGAGCCTTGATAGGATGTGTAGAGGCTTGATAGGGTGTGTAGAGGCTTGATAGAGAGTGTAGAGGCTTGCTAGGGTGTGTAGAGCCTTTATACGGTGTGTAGAGGCTTTATACATTGTACTTTCACCAATACCTAACCCCTAACTTAACGCCATACCAAACCCCAGCCCTAACCCTGAATCCAACCCTAAACCTAACCCTAACCCTGAATCCACCTGACCCTAATCCCTAATCCTAAAACTTGTTCCTAACCCTAAACCTAACCCCAGCCATAAATATAATAATAACCCTATATCGAACCCTTAAACCCCAGCCCTAACACGAACCCAACCCTAACCTTAACTCCACCCCAAACTCTAAACTAAACCCTAACCCTAGCCTTAAACTTTCCCCTAACCCAGATCTTGACCTTAGCCTTAAATTTTGCCCTGACCCCAATCCTGACCCTGGGGGCCTGCCCTAGCCCTAGAACCAGCCCTACATTTAATCCCATTTATAATAAGATTTTTTTTAAATAAATAAAAATAAATAAATAAATAAAAATAATAATAATAATATTGGGAAAAGAGGATCTTTGTCCTTTTTCACATGGCTACTTTAAACGTGACTATCTCTGCAATAATTCGAGTTATTCACACACCCTTTTTTTCTTTCACCATGGTAGAATCTCCTTAATGCAGGATATGGGTAATCTAAAAAATTTTAGAATTCACCCTATCCAGGACAACATTCCATATCAATGACTTGATTCAGCTTGGCTACTTGCACTCCAATTTTTGGGGGGCAGCTACGCCAGTAGAAGCCTGATCTCTTTCCGGAGATTATTCCCTAAGCGACAGGACCTATCTCCGAACCCCCAGTTTAGCTAGATAGGCCCTTGCCAAGCAACTAGGATACCTTGCGGTGTTAACAAAGAGAGGCCTGGCAAAGATAGATAGACAAATCTTAGCTGGGTAGACCTAGTCGCAGGCTCTGCTCAGGTGACTCAGGAAATCTTGTGGTGTTAACAAGAGCCATTCTGGGTAGGGCAAGATAAGAGGCCAGCCTCCCTGGGTCCACTAGGACAGCACGCAGGGTGGTGGTCTGAGGCCAATGGACCTTATATGGGGCCAAGTCTTCTACTTGATTAGCACCACTCATACACCAGTCCATTGGGCACCACACTTTTTTGTAATTAGACAACTCTTATTCTATCTTCCTCCTAACTTATAGGATGAGAGGTTAAAATTAGTACACTCCTACCCATGTTACTCTAGTCTTAGTCAAAAACCCTTGATGGATGGATGGATGTTTTTTTTAATCAATTAAAAAATATATTTCCAAGACTATATTTATTTATATTTATATATATATATATATATATATAAAAAACAGTTGAAAGAACTATGTAAATAGAACTAAATTAAATTTAGTGGCTATAGGGCATAGTAATGCCATTATATGGTAAAGGCATAGAAACATAACCTAGCAGAAGCATATGTAAAATTGAACAAATATGCTAGGGACACAAATAATTAAATAAATAAGAATGAATTAATTAATTAAAACCAACACATGTAAAACACCATCCAGTTGGACATGGGACACAAGCCAAGGACTGATAAACCTATGGCTGGCCGCCTCAGACGAGGGTGTACAGTGTTTAAAACGCCGAAACACCTGACAACTCTGAGGTACACTGCTGTGTACCTCATACTACCTGTGTGATGCATCCTGAAATTCATACTTTAACAGAGATTAATTTTTATTAATCAAATTTAATAAGTTAAATTAAATTAATTAAAGCAAGATAGGATGAAATGTAACACTAAAACATTTACATCATCTTAACCACATGATCGGGGTTAAGCCGGATCAAGTTATACTCAATTGCTTTTGTTATATTAGCGGACCCCAAATGGGGGTTAGCTGCAGGAACGGTGGCGGTGCTTTGTGGGCGCCAGCCCGTGCACTTCCCTATTTAACCATGCAGTGATGTTGTGATTGGGGGAGTCATTGTGCCAGCATGCATATGACATGCTGAGTGAAATAAGCCAGTTATGATCACAGCCACTAGGTGGTCACTATTTACGCACCATGATGGTGCATAGCATGCCCTGTAATAACCAGGACTGGCCATCCAACCAAACATCCCAGCAATTTGTGGGTTTCACGGCCCTTTCGGTGGCGTCATCTCCGGGGGTGCACCCAGTAGATGCTTGTTGGCCTGCATCAGCACACATCGATTACTAATTTTTTGACAATAAACTTTCCCCAGACCCTGATAGTTTACTGAATTCTTTGCTTTGATTGGATCATTATCGCAATACGTGCATAAATTAGGGCACGTTTCATATAAATTACATAAAATTGGCCATGTTACATGCATATGAATTACATAAAGGGCTAGCACAGGTACTTTTGTCTGCATACATAATCAGAGCTCACTTTGGTATACAAAACTCCTCATATGTCAATTCTCATACAGCATTCATCATACAACATTCTTCATACAATATTCTTGTGGGTGTTCCAGCTAAAGACACCAGATAACATGATTCACACTGTAACTTCCTCAAAGTTGTGTAGAAACAGGCCTAGGTTTGAGACCTAGGCCTGTTTCTACACAACTTTGAGGAAGTTACAGTGTGAATCATGTTATCTGGTGCCTTTAGCTGGAACACCCTCAAGCACCAACTCACCCACCCAAACAAACAAACAAACAAACAAACAAACACTCCCTTTAGCGAAGCTGTAGTACAATGCTGTGAAATAAATTCTAACATATTTTTATTCAAATTTCTTTTTACAAATAGTTGAAAAAGGAACAGAAGTGAAAGTTTTCAAATCAGCTGTTTTTGTGTGTTGACCAGTGAGAGACACACGCGGACACACACAAGTTGGTACTATAATAATGTCACATTATCATAGTGTGTATGAGTCAGTGACTCAGGTGTCTGTACAGTTGGATGATGAGCAGTTGTATCTCAGTGTCCCCAGTGTTAATGTCAATGGCCTTAAGAAAAAAATCCAGTGCTTCCTGTTTCCTCCCTTCAGCCAAACATCGTTTCCCAGAATGCACCAGTGAGTCGAATGCTTCCTCTGGATCTTCGACCTCATTTGGACTCAGTTCTTCAGTGTGTGCACACTGATCCAAAACTTCACTAGAGGCCAGTTCCACATCAGTGGATTCATCAGTGAAACCCTTAACGCCATCACTTTCCTTGTCCTCCTCACATTCTTCCTCTTCCTCCACACATTCTTCCTCCCCCTCCTCACTCATGTGTTCTGAATTTAGTGTTTCTCCGCTAGGCTCTGCCTCCTCCAGCACAGACTCATCAGCATATGTTCCACTGGCTTCAGATGCTTGGCTAAGCACCACCCCTTCAGAACTGCCCTCCTCCTCTGGCCTGTCCTCTGGCTCCTCCACCTCCTCTGGTTCCTCCTCTTCTTCCTCCATGTCCTGCAGCAGTGACTCTACTAGTGAGCGTCGTGATGCAATTGATGCATTCATGCTGCATCTGCGGTTGGTGCCATTATTCAGCATAGATTTAGGGGTGGAAGATCCGAGGCCCATGAAGCTGCCAGCTAAAGGACTGCTAGCCAAAACAGGTTTCTCCACCTCCTCCTCTTCATGGCCCTCTTCCTCACTATCGTAGATGACTCTGAGTTTTTTCTTCTTCCTGGGCCAGAGGAGCGACTCATCTGCTGACGTGGAAACTACTGACTTCTGCCTCATGCTGTCATAGTTACTCTCATTGATCCTCTCTCTAGTGTCATCCATCTGCAGCTGGAAGTCTTCACCCCCTGTACTTAATTCCACCTCTTCCTGATCCACCTCCTCCTGCCTGTCCTCTGACAGCAGCTCTGCACTGTCCTCCAGCTGCAGATTAAAGTTCCCTTGGAAAGACTCGGCCCCCATCAGTTCTTTTGAGTCAGACTGCACCCCAACCATAGATTTAAACAAATCTGACTTTGCTATTGGCTCTACAGTCGAATCTAACCCCACTCCCAACAGAGCTTTAAATACATCAGAGTCAGCCTCAACACAGGCTTTAGGTGAATCCAACTCCACCTCAGAAAGTGCTTCGGGTATCTTTGACTCCGTCCCCAGCAGAGCTACAGACGGATCTGATTGTCTGAAGGGAGAGATGTGTATGATCTGATGTGAGTGAGAGGGTGTGTTATGGGATTTCTCCTCTATGATTAAACTCTGCTCATCATTAATGCTCTTAAACACTTGTTCAACAAACCTGTCCTCTATCACCTGCGTAGATAAATCTATCACACGCACGTCCTTCACCTGCATCCCTCCATCCACGCTCATGATCTCCAGCTCGTCCGATCCTGATTGGGTGAGATCCACCACGGCAGGTGGGCTGAGGTTATGGCAGGAGGGCGTGGTTTTGCCATCACCCATCGCCGTGTGTTGGTCTGGGCCCCGTTGCCGTGACCGGCGGAGCCAAGCAGGCTCTGTGTTCTGACTGACACTGTCCATCATGAGGCTGTGTAGCTGTGACTCGGCCTGGACGAGCTCCTGTGCTTTCTGCACACGCTGGTCAATGTAATGTGTCTCCTCGTCTTGCAGCATTTCCTCATCCTCCTCATTCGAGAACAGCAGGTCGTGACGGGATACGCCAAACATATTCATACCCTTCAGAGCAGAGATGTGGCACTGCAGCTCAGGGTCAGAGCGGCACACAGACGAGTGGAGCGACTGCAGCTGCAGCTGAGTGGAGGATGAGTGTGTGTCCTCCAGTGTGAAAAGCTCCTTCAGTTCCTGCTTAGTGAAGTACCGAAATGGGTTCTTCTTATCCCCTGTCGTCTGGCGGATCAAAGAGTCCTTAAATACCTGTAGGACAAAAACACACATGCACATACACGCACACATATTTGCAAACATACACATACGCACAAACACACAAACACTTTTTGTAAATATACAGATTGAACTGTACAGGTTCAATTAAGACAATTATAAATACACAACCAGGGAAAAGTCTGTACACATAGATGCGTTTTAAATTTTTACAGCTTTAACGTAATAATGAAGACATTAACACTGAAGTAACATATATGAAATTATTCTTTAAAAAAAAAAGTGTTAAGAAAACCCAAACTATTTTATATTTAATATTTTTAACAGTATTCATGATGAAGCTTTGCACATACTCAACATAATCTCTCCCAGCTTCATGACGAGCTTTACCCAAGAGACTTTTCTTAAACTTCACAAATGAATAGAGCTCCCTAACGCTTCTCCTGAGGTCCACAAGAACACTACTCTTTCAACAACTAGTTTTATATACAATGAATCTTTTGACTATTTTTTAATCAACTAGTCTAATGATTATTTACTGTAAATTTAAATGCCAAAATACAATGACGAAAGTAATTAATGACAAAAGAACCTTGAAATTTGACATTTCAATTGGACCTCTACATAAATGGTACAAAATCATTTTTCTAAACATACGTTAATCTGAGCAAGCCAAAAAAATCTGAAGTGCAAAACTAACTAGTATTTTAAAAAAATAAAAAATTTAATTAAAAAAAACTCCAACTGAGTAAAGTTCATCTTCTAGTTCATTTCAACTAAAAATCTTAAACTAGCAAGCAAGCGCACACACACACACACACACACACACACACACACACACAAACACACAAACACACACAAACACACACACACCTGTCGTCTGAAGATCTTCTCCTCCACAGTTCCACAGGTGATGAGTCTGTAGATGATGACATCATTTGTCTGGCCAATACGGTACGCTCGGTCTACTGCTTGCGCGTCCGTCGCGGGGTTCCAACTGGGGTCGAAGATCACCACCCTGTTGGCAGCGGTGAGGGTGAGGCCGACACCGCCCACCTGTGTGGTCAGCAGAAAGACAGAGTAGCGCGCGTCTGTCTGAAAGAGAGCAATGCGTCTTTCTCTCTCAGCGAGTTGCGTGATGGTGCCGTCCACCCGCAACAGACAGAACTTCCTGTTGGTCAGCACACGCTCAATGATGTCCAGCATCTTCCTGGACTGGGAGAAGACGAGTGTGCGCTTCCCCTCATCCCTCAGACTCTCCATTAGATTCAGCAGGAAACACAGCTTTCCTGACTCACTGATCAGCGTCTCATCAGTCACGCCCACAATGCTGCTCGCAGTTGATTGGCCATCATTCTCGTGGAAGTCGGCTGGCCCCGCCCCGAGTCCAAGCTGGGTAACGGCTCGGGCAGAGAGCAATCTGGGATGGTCACAGAGCTTTTTGAGCACAGTGAGCTCTGCTAGTGGCGAGCGTGTGGTGGTCAGCAGCTCTTTGATGTGGTCCAGAGAGATGAACTGTCTATAGATGTCCTCCTGAACATCACTCAGGTATGTCCACACAATCAGATCTGTCTTGCGCGTTAGAGATGGGATCTCAGTCACTCTAACACTCCGCTGATTCCGGACTTCCTGTTCCTGATCTTCCTCTTTGGTTCTGTGTACAAGCTGCTTCCTATTCTGTACCTCAGCTTTGGTCCTGCGCAGGAAGTACGGCCTGATAAGCTCAGTCAGGTTCTGCGAGATTTTAAGCCCAAGCGCTTTCTCTCCGGGCGTGGCATCTTTCTCCCTCGCCCGTGTGATTGGGTTCTCATACTCTGCTTTAAAGGTCTTGGCGCTGCCTAGCAATGCACCCTGGCAGGCAAAGTCAAACAGCGCCCACATCTCCCGCAGGTTGTTCTGGACAGGAGTGCCGGTGAGCAGGAGGCGGTGCCGTGCCGGAACTGCACTCACACTCTTCGCAGTTTTTGTTGATGAGCTTTTAATCTTGTGGGCTTCGTCTAGGATGATGTAATCCCAGAAGAACTCTCGCCCTCCAAATGAAGCCAGTTGCTGCCAATTATTAATTAGCATTTGATAGGTGGTGATGATGGCTCCACTCCCTCGTTGGATTCGCTCCAGGTTCCGGCTGCGCTCTGATTTGCTGGTGCCATGAAACTCTTTGACACGCAGACCAGGTGTCCAGCGCTTAAATTCACTAAGCCAGTTCTTGATGAGGGACGTGGGCATAACGAGAAGCGTGTGATTGGTCAACTCGGCATCGTACATCGCCGACAGAAAGCTGATGACCTGCACCGTCTTGCCCAGGCCCATGTCATCGGCAAGGATCCCGCCACCGCGCCCGTCCCTGTGCAGGCTGTACAGAAAGGCCACACCCTCTTTCTGGTGCTCATACAGCTGATCGTAAAGTCCTTTATACATCATCAACCCACTGCCGAGCACGTCCACAAACTCCTCCTCTTCCTCTGATGCATTAATTTCCTTTATGGCTTCCTCCAATCGCTGGATTCGACTCTGCATTTTGTCGCTCGGCCGCAGATCAAACGCTTGACGGAAAAAATGCAGAGAAAGTTCCAGATCACCTCGCTGAGCTGCCTCCTTCCCCTGCTGTCTGAACCTAACACGCACAGACACACACAAATTATACTGGGACCACTGATGATAGTGGCAGATGCTTTATTCTGTGTAAAATTCTCTTTTCTTTTTTTTTTATTTATTTTTTTTTTTTAAACAACTGATAACTTAATGCAGATGCCAAAAATGTAAGCGAATAACAAAAATATTAGCCAGTGAATAGGTTCAGCCCCATTTGTGTTGAGTGACACATTACAACAGAATGAAATAAGAGTGTCATTATCAAATAAAAGTAGTCTTTTGGAGAAAAAAAGCCATTTTAAAAATAAAAATGATCTGAAATATGACCAAAATTGTGAAAATGAGTATGATTAATTAGTATTTTATAATAATGGGTTCGGTATCACTTTATTTACTAAATTATTTCACAATATATTGACTCATATATACAGTCAGGTCCATAAATATTGGGACATCAACACAATTCTAACATTTTTGGCTCTATACACCACCACAATG
>JAKKZM010000058.1:185181-192622 GCA_037576825.1 Pangasius krempfi | reverse complement strand
AAAGACTAGAGTCGATAATCACACCAAGGTCTTTTACTGCTGCAGATGATGAAACAGAAAGGCCATCCAGAGTTATGTAATGAGAAACCTTACTTCTAACTGCATGTGGTCCTAGTACAAGTACTTCTGTTACTTAATGTTACTAATATGTTACTTAATCATTCATTTTATTCTATTTTTCCTTCTTTAGATTTAAATATAACCAGCCTCTGTGTGTGTGTGTGTGTGTGTGTGTGTGTGTGTGTGTGTGTGTGTGTGTGTGTGTTCACAACAGTGGAGCTTATTGAGCTTTGAACACTGAACCTCATTTACCTCCACTACATACAGTATATACTGTGTGGCCATAATATTTTGTAGTCCTATAGACTTCAAAATTTAACCTGATGATGTCTTATTATTGTTGAACTCAATCTTTTATCTGCTTACTTTAAGCGAAAATGGAAAAGTGGTGTAATTCCTACACCACTCAGTGTATGCATGTACAGTTTTGATTTGGATGTAAATTCCTTCAAATTAAAGCTGAAAGTCTGCACTTTGTGTTTATATTTATTATTTAATTTCAACTACAGTATACTGTGGTGGACACCTAAAAAAATAACTGTCAATGTCCAAATGTTTATGTACCTGACATATATACAATGTGTGTGTGTGTGTGTGTGTGTGTGTGTGTGTACTGTCAGTCGGTTGGATGTTGCCACATTGACCCCATGGTTAGCGCCAATCGTTTGGGAAGGAACGTTTGACCTGTCTGTGATTGACGCCATTTACTTACAAAAGAATATCACCATTGCAGCCACAGTCTTCGCACTGGGGAAGTATGTCATTACTTGTATCACACACAGTACATTGTGGGTAACAGTGTGAATCACTCGCTGTAATCAATGAGGCTAACACTGTAATTATACTTCACTTCACTTGAAGTTGTGCTGCGTCTTTTATTCACACTTAACATTTGTTACTGTGTCTTTTTAGGCTGATCAGTGTGCGTGTTTGCCACAGTCTATAATTAAAGCAGTGGCATCATTCAGCATCATGGACAATGTTTATTGTAAACAGCACTGGCAGGCTGATCACACCTCACAATCTTGCTACAATAATGACTCCATTTCAAATTTCACAAATTTCAGAACATATTGGGTGTCTGATATATTGGATGTTAGTGTGGGACCTTCGGATGATGCTTGGACTGTGAAAATTGAACCCTGACACTCGGACTGTGATGTGCAAACCACGATGTTCAGATCTTGTGCTTCAACTGTTACACTCTGTGGTGCTCAGACCATGGTGCTTGGACCCTGACAATTGGACCCTGATGCACGGACCATAACTCCACCATGTGACTCGACTGTGACACTTGGACTCTGATGAATTGACTCTGAAGTTTGGAGTGCGACAATCAGGACATAATTATTGGACTGGACCTTGGACTTTGATGCTCAGACCTTGATGATCCGATCCTGACAAGTGAACTTTGATATATGGACTGCGGTGCTCACACTGTGACAGTTGGACCATGACGCTTGATCAGTGACGCACAAACTGTAACATTCAAACCAAGATGCTCTGATCCTGACAATTGGATCCTGACAATTGGATTGTGACTCTCCAACTCTGGTGCTTGGAACCTAATGCTCAGACCCTAACACTCTGACCGTAATCCTCAGACTATATTTGTATAGCGCTTTTAACAATGGCCATTGTCACAAAGCAGCTTTACAGAAATATATAAATACATGATATAAGATTTAAACTTATAAATGTATAAATTTATCACTAAATCAGTCATCAATAGTTTTGTGGTGTTGTTAGGAGTGAAAATAGTGTGGCATGTATGTTGTGTGGCAAACAATTAAAAAATTGATGGCCCCTATCTAGGAGAGGAGGCTGAGACACACTGAGCACCAGTGCACTTCATCAACGGTGGATTAAAACCCGGCACCTTCTAACACACCTGTACACTTAAAAAAAACACACCCAAGAAACAAAACCACAGAACACAGATGGCCTTGGGGTCATCACACAATAACACCTGAACCTGACACTGACTCTTGATCTGCTGTTTGATGGTCAAGCCGTGACACTCGGTCCCTGATTACTGGACCCTGACTCTCTGGCTGTGATGCTCAGACCATGGAACCTGACCTTCATGCTCAGACCATGACCAACGGACAGTGCTGTTTACGTGATCTAACCCTGGCCTTATTTCTTTGTTTGCCCAAAATGTTTGGGAAACCCTGAATTATTTGGCATTATGAGACCATGTCAAACAGAAACATTCACTGAACAATTGTTTTTCACTGAGAGGAGTAGTTGTTATTTGTTTCAGCAATACTGCAGATGTTCATCTATTTCCTGCACAGTCATCCTTTCAGTCTCTTTAAAAACTTTATGATTAATGAACTGATTACTTATTTATATGTCCTACAGGTATGTGCATTTCTTGAAGGATTTTCTGGAGTCAGCAGAGCAGCACTTCATGGTGGGTTACCGTGTGCATTATTTCCTGTTCACGGATCGCCCGGATGAGGTTCCTATAGTAATGCTGGGGGCGGGGCATCAGTTGACCAAGATAAAATCAGCTAGCTCAAACCGCTGGCAGGAAATAACACTGCGTAGGATGGAGATGATGGAAAAGCTCATTGAGAAACAGCTCATCATTGAGGCTGACTACATCTTCAGTCTTGATGTTGACACCAAATTCTATGGGCACTGGGGGGCAGAGACTTTGGCTGATATAATTGCTGTGCTGCACCCTGGGTATTTCGGAACCCCTCGGCCACAATTCCCATATGAGAGGCGTCCTGAATCTGTGGCATTCATCCCCCCAGAGGAGGGAGACTATTACTACGGAGGAGCTGTGATCAGAGGACGCATTGACAATGTACTCAAGCTGACAAAGACGTGCCGCATACAGCTGGAGATTGACCGAGCCAATAAGATTGAAGCGGCATGGCAGGAGGAGTCTCGCCTGAATAAGTACTTCCTGTACAACAAGCCCACCAAGGTGCTCTCACCTGAGTACCTGTGGCAGGACTTCAAACCCAAAACCAGCAACATGAAAGTTATCCGCTTCTCACAGGTGATCAAGAACTACGCTGAGGTTCGACCCAATCCATAGCACGCGCCACTAACTTAGCCAGACTTAACCAGGTCTTCACACAACAAACCAAATCTCCTCAAATCTTCTCCTGTAGGTTTCCTGTAGAATATAAAGGAGCTAAGCCATTTGATAAACCTCCACACTTTAAATTAACCACCATTTGTTACTCACTTGCTACTCACATGTATCCTGTTTTGAGTGTCATTTAGCCAGAGAAGACACCTCGTACTACAGACAGTAACAGTAAGCATCCTGAGAAGAGAAAATGGAATAAACATCCTGGAAACTTCTCAGCAGTGAACAGAGAACATCTGCATACTGTTTATTAATGAATTAGACAAAAATAACATTCCTGAAATGTTTTGTAAAAGTGTGCTGTAATAATGAGTGGAATAAATAACATTCCATAATATTCCTACCCAACCCCAACCCTAACCTGTTTATTTAAAAATCATTTTATGGAATGACTTTATTAAAATGCACTACTAAAATGAACTACTTTTAATCTTAGGAAATAATTATAAAGCAATTTACTGTTAAAGTAATTATTTTTTGTCTTTCCTTATACTTTTCCTCACTTCCTTGTTTGTCTCTTTGTACTTTGATTGATTTGTATCTTCTGTAATATGTCTGCTTTGATCTATTTTTTATGCTATATTTCCTTACATGCTTGTGTCTATGCCTTCTTCATGCATTGCCACCTGTGGTGAAGGCAGTATTCTTCCTTGTCTCAAGAAAGGCAGATTTTAAACTGTTCTGCTACATCCTTGTGTAAGAGTACGTCAATATTGAATCTTGTGCTGGTCTATGCTGTGGTGAAGTTCTTCAGTTTAACCTGGGTTTTGCTATCAGAAGATGGTGGTCTGAGGCAACATCAGCTCCTCTTTTCAACTTCTGAATTTCTGACTGATGCCTGACATGGTCACTCTGGTTCTCTGTATGGTGATCTGGTGAGATCCATGTGGCCTTGTATACTCTCTTATGTTGAAAGACTGTTCCCCTGATAATGATGTTGTTGAAGGCACAGAAGCTGCTGAAGAGCTCACCATTTTCCTTTCTCCTAACCCATATTTCCCCAAGTCTTCCAGTCTCATCCTCTCCTAATTTGGCATTGATGTTGCCCAGCATTAGGAGGAAATCTTTCCCGTTTTGCTTGAAATGACACTGACACAGATTATAAAATACAACCATTGTGATGACGCATTTATATGATATTACTAATTCCTTTAAAAAAGATAATAATCTTTGACTATTATAGGAATAGGAATATTAAGGAATAATACAGTTCCTGCAAATTTTAGCCTCATTAGCCTTTTTAATATGAAATTGCAAAATTCTAATCAAGTTACTTGCAAAGATGTTAGAAGAAGTACTCCCAAGTATTATACATAGGGATCAAGTTGGTTTTATTAAAAACAGGTCCTCATCTGACAATATGAGACGGTTGTTACATCTAATCTGGTTAAATTAATCTGTGAATGTCCCAATTACAGCAGTTTCTCTTGATGCTGAATGGGCCAGTGTTGCCCCTCTCACCCTTATTGTTTACAGTTTTCTGGGAAAATTTGGCTGCAAATTATAAGGGCAGATTTAAGGGTCAAAGGAGTCTCTGGGGGTAAGATGGAGCATAAACCTCTCCTATATGCAGATGATATTCTATTACTACAGTTACCTTGAAATCCTCACCACCATTAATGGATATTATTCAAGAATATGCAAAATTCTCTGTGTACACAATTAAAGTTTCACTTTAAACGGATCCCAAATGGGATGACTTACTTGGGAATTAAGCTATCCCAAAATTTGGATGAGATAATAAAAATAAATTAATAAATTTTACTACAAAAAATATTAAATGTAATTTGGAAAAATGGGGGAGGCTACAACTATCACTTTGGGGTAAAATGAATGTGGTTGTTAATTAATGATGTTGCTGTTTAAAATACCACTTAAATAAATTTGGGTGTTTGAGTCTTATTCAGACTTAATTAAAAATATAATCCTGAAGGAAATGTACATTTCTGGAAATACTTGCAAATAAGAAATTGTATTAATAAGTTCCAGAGTGGTTAAGACAATGACCATTTACCATTTACTATTTACTTACCCAAGGAATGTGATAAAGCATCAGAATTCTATAGAGCATCAAACCAGTAAATAATATAGCCAGCGGATTTCAGCTGTAAAAGTGAAGATGATAAATGGCTTGGAGTTTTGGCCAGAATGTGTATGAAAATTTATACATTATGAAATACTGCACAGGTACATTATATGACCAAAAGTATGTGCACCCCTGACTATCACATCTATATTCCAGATTTTGTTTTATGGTTTCTTTGCGTTTCATTTTTTTATTTTATTCCTGTAAATGTGGACGTGTTGATTGATGGTTTCTGTGTTGCACCGAGTGTTTATTACACAGTTTCATGTTTTATTTTATAATAATAAAATAAATAAACTCTGCATATATCACAATTCCCTCATAGGTGAGGAAGTCTGTTTCCAGATAATGACGTTTATCCGTCTTGAAAATTAGTGAGTGTGTTGGACTGCGTGATGGGACCGGAAGTTCTGCTGTATTTCCGCCAGGTGGCGCATCAGTCCATCAGTTCCCGGGAAAGGGTGCGGTTAAACTTCCTGTTTCTGTCAGTATCCTGTCAATCACAGACAGCTCCAATCCCAGCGCGCTGTGGCTGGAGGCCCATGGCACCGCCTCCTCCGAGTGAAAGTGGGCGTGGTCTGAGCTGAAGTTTCCGCACACCTGTCCGCGAGGAGCCAGAAGAAATATCAGACATTCATTACGAAACTGCGGGTTTCACGTGACACTTCTCGATTCAGTTCCGTCTTTAACTGGTTCAGGTTCCGGGTTTGTGTTTTAATTCTCAGTGACACGCGGGAGAGAGGGTGAGCTCGCGCTATGGGACCCTGTTGTCGGTGGATGTTGGCGGTGTGGTGCGTACAGGTGTGCAGTTCCGGTGCGGCGCAAGTCTCCGCGTTTAGCACGGCTTACATTAACGTGTCTTTCGTTCCCCCCGAAAGTAACCGGACGATATGGCGGCGCGAGGAGATGGGGCTGTACGGTATCGAGTCACCGACCTACCCCGTGACCGGGACCGTGTACCTGGCCGAGCCGATTCACGCATGCGCCAATGATACAAGGTTCGCGCAGCCCGCGAGCTCCGCGCCCTGGATAGCGCTCGTGCTGCGGGGCAACGGATGCACGTTCACGCATAAGATCAACGCGGCCGCGCGCAACGGAGCCTCAGCAGCAGTCATCTTCAATGACTACGGTACCGACAACCGGGTCATCCAGATGTCACATCCGGGTACTGTAGCCTTCCATTTCAGTAATCATCCGGCTTCTGTACACTTTATTCTCTGCTGATTAAAGCCTCATTGTACACAAGTACACTCAAAGTTACATGAAACCATGCAGACAGTGTGTGTGTGTGTGTTCGTTCGTTCATGTGACTTCAGAAAAAAAGATCAATATTTTCTTACAAACAGTTAAGAATATGTGTAAAAGCTCAAGTGAAATGGAAATAAATAAACACTAATGCATGAGATTTTTAGGCTAGAGGAATAATTGTCTTGGCTGCAGGGTCAGTGTAGATTGGACGCGCCTTACACTCGGTTTATGAAAAGCAGAGATAAATTTTAGTGTTGTTAAAAGAAAACACATAAGAAAGAATAAAAGCAGAAAGCATAGTTTTAGAGGTGATATCTAGGCGTGTGTACAGTTGTAACATGGTGAATCAAACCCGGGTGAGACCTGTAACTCACCCCCCGACTGTACGTGCTATTCAGTCATCATTATTTGGACTCTTTTTTTGCGTGTGTGTGTGTGTGTATGTATTAATGATAAACAGCACAAAGTGTTGCAGCTGTGTTGTATGCCCAAGTCTTCACAGCTATGTTTGTCCATGTGGCGGCCATGTTGGCAATGCCCCGGGCTCTTACACAATATGTACTGGAATGAGGAGAGAGACCCGGAAACTGCAAACAGAGAGCCGTGGTTAACTGTCAAAAAGTAAACATTTAAGTTTATGGTGTCTTGCTTTTATCCAACATGTCCTTATTCTAGTGCAGATCACAACAAGTGTAAAAACATGAACACACCCTGCAAGAGCAGCAGTCACTGCCCCAGTGTTAGAGTTCATGTAAGTGTGTATTACAGTGTTCGACCTGAGGCCTAGTGGTTTCCTGAAGGAAATACTGAACCTAAAGCGAGCGTGTGTTTTATAGCGAGCGTATGTTTTATAGCAACCATGCCACAATCAAAGTCGGCAGTTTTAGGACTAATAATGACGTGACAAGCTGAATTAATAAGGTGGTGTTAAA
>JAKKZM010000058.1:180181-182681 GCA_037576825.1 Pangasius krempfi | reverse complement strand
AATAATAATAATAATAATAATAATAATAATCAGTATTTCACATCCAACCTACACAAACATGTACAGTTAAAATATTGGTTAGGGTTACTGGGTTAGTGTAATTCGGGCTAGGAATTCGGGTTAATGGGCTAGGGTTAGGGTTAGGGTTAGTGGGATAGGGTTAGGGTTAGTGGGATAGGGTTAGGGTTAATGGGCTAGGGTTAGGGTTAGTGGGTTAGGGTTAGGGTTAGTGGGATAGGGTTAGGGTTAGTGGGATAGGGTTAGTGGGTTAGGGTTAGTGGGATAGGGTTAGGGTTAATGGGCTAGGGTTAGGGTTAGTGGGATAGGGTTAGTGGGCTAGGGATAGGGTTAATGGGCTAGGGTTAGGGTTAGTGGGATAGGGTTAGGATTACTGGGATAGGGTTAGTGGGATAGGGTTAGGATTACTGGGATAGGGTTAGGGTTAGGGTTAGGATTACTGGGATAGGGTTAGTGGGATAGGGTTAGGATTACTGGGATAGGGTTAGTGGGATAGGGTTAGGGTTAGTGAGCTAGACTGGCTAGCAAGCTCTGTTGATGCTGTACAGTATGAACTTAAGATGTCACTTTGAAGTTCAGTAGCGAGCACTTGTGTTAAACATATCTGTGTTGCCTATAGGTATTGCTCAGGATAATGTGTAATAGGCATCTTTACTAGATTGCTAACTATGTAGCTAGAAACATTTATGAATTAACATTAACTAGCTAACTTAGCAGGCTACTGAAACCCCAACAGCATTTGGCTAGCTAGCCAGTTAATATTGCCATTATTTATATACTATGGTGGAGGTGGCGTTCAGTTTGGCATAGCTAACTTTATTAGTTGACATAATTGTTCAAATTGTAATTGTTGTATTCCTCAGATACAACAGGTTGGCTTGGTTTTATGTCACATGACTGAAATGTATGATATCTTTACTAGGCAGCCAAAAATAATCACATGACCAGGGCTGTCTGTAGTCTGCTTGTGGTAGTGTGAAATTATCTAAAACTGGGGTAATGAAATTCACATAATATAGACAAAGCCTACTGAGGAAATTAATTAAGTGAAAGATTTCACCATTAGCTGGCCAAGTTTCATCATGGTTATCATAAAAAAGGAAAAATAGAGCAGAATAGAAAACAACAGTTTCAGATTAGTTGTATCCGGTTGGCTCCAGATGGCTTATTTACTCTGTTCTAATGCCATGACCTTGTATGTGATCTCTGTGTTGTGAGCTGTTGCTTTTGATCAGTTTTTACCTCACCTTCAATCCTCTTTTCAATTATTAGGTGATTTGTTTGCATCCTACAGCATCCACTGATGAGTGTGTGTGTGTGTGTGTGTGTGTGTGTGTGTGTAGGCACCTCGATCGTGGCGGTGATGATCGGTAATGCTCGTGGAATGGAGCTGGTGGAGCTGCTGCAGAATGATGTGTCCGTCTCAATGACAATAGAGGTGGGGCTTCAGCGTGGCTTGTGGATGAGTCACTACTCCGTCTTATTCATCTCCATTTCCTTCTTCATCATCACTACGGCAACTGTGTGCTACTTCATCTTCTACTTTGCACAGAGACTCAACAACATACGTCGGCAGAACCATAAGCAGGTTCGCATATTCACACAATCACAGAAATATACCATGAAAGATGTGTATACTGACCTGCCCTTTGAGCCTGGTGTGATTTCTGATTGGCTAGTGGAAGAATTAAACTGAACTACACTACTATTATTCTCAGAGATAATGTATATTTGAAGTTTTTCTACTTCTACTAAATGTGCATTTATTTATGCAAATATAAATTTGCATGCTTAATAAATCCAAAAATCTACTATTTAGGTTTTTTACAGGACAGAAACTACCATACACTGTTATTGAAATATTTATGTAATATTGGTATATAATCAAACATACAACAATAATCAACGTTTTGATGATTTCCTCTGTAATATCCTTTTGAATTAATGAACTTGTAAATTTTTAAGAATGCAGCTCATCTAGAAACTGAGATTTTTGGTTTTGAATATAGCAAATAATGATTTTGAGGAAAATGTTTTTAAAAATTTACAATGTGTTTGTACTCTAATTGTATATCATAATGGCACATATCATGGCATGTACAGTATATGGCCAAAAGTATGTGCACTCCCGACCACAAAGTCGGAAGCACACAATTGTGTAGAATGTGTTTGTACATTGTAGCATTACAGTTTCCCTTCACTGGAACTAAGAGGCCCAAACCTGTTCCAGCATGACAGTGCCCCTGTGCCCAACATTAGATTTAGATCACCCCCCTGCTGTCATAATGAGCTCCACTCTTCTTTGAAGCTTTCCACTAGATGTTGGAGTGTGGCTGTGGGGATTTGTGTTCATTCAACTACAAGAGCATTAGTGAGGTCAGGCGCTCATGTTGGGATGTCGAGGAGGCTCTGTGCAGGACACTTGAGTTCTTCCACTCCAACCTTCACACACCATGTCTTCATGGAGCTCGCTTTGTGCACA
>JAKKZM010000058.1:126506-139995 GCA_037576825.1 Pangasius krempfi | reverse complement strand
GTACATGGGCGCGGTCCCTGATGTGGGCGGAGTTAAGGGTTGTACATGGGCGCGGTCCCTGATGTGGGCGGAGTTAAGGGTTGTACATGGGCGCGGTCCCTGATGTGGGCGGAGTTAACAGCAGAGTTTGTGCTCTTTCCCTGCCCACTTGTTGAATTTTCCACCAATCACATGTCTCTCCAAAATGCATATTTAAATTTATTTCGAGTTTATTTCCTACTTTCACAAAATGAGGTCATTTGACTGAAGTGACCAATCATTGACCAATCATTTCCTCAGCACGAGATTTTATCATTTATTCATCGCTAACTCTCAAATGTGTTTCACTATCCCGTATGCTGAAAGTATAATACTGTTTTCAATGTCCTTCGGTATTTTATGCTGAAATCGTACTTAAAAACACGCGAATGCGCAGAAATGATCCTGAAGCTTTTAGCCAGAAAAGTGTACAAAGCATGACATGCTGTGTATTTGTGGGTGGAGCCTCTGAGGCTGAGTTCTATTTAAATAAAAGCAAAAGCTGAACAAAAAAAAAAGCTTTAAATTCGGTTTGGTCACTACATTACCCAGCATGCATCACACACAGATGATCATTATAATCCAGTCAGTGCAAACCTTCAGGCAATACTGGTTATAGTGTTATAGTATAGTACAGGGGGCGGGATTTGCACCGCTAAAGCTAACAATTCTGTTTAAGAACTGTGCCGGAGCTGAAGGTCCAGTTCTTGGCAGAGTGAGGAAGTTCTAGTGGTCAGTGAGTTTCAATCCTGCGATGATTGAGTTTGACCAATCGGTGGTGTGCATTTGTCTGGCTCCTCCCACTTGTCCCTGTTTGGTTCTCTCGGTCCCCTGCATAAGGGAAAAACAGGTTCAGCACCGGGACAGAGTTACAGTCTGGCTCGCTCAGTAACGAGAGAGATCACAGATTTATTACTGAACCGCAGTCTGAGGAGCCACGCATCACCTCGTCTCACACGCTAACCGCTAATTAGGCTGATCACGGTGCAGGCGGTTAGCAGTGGTGTGGAGTCTGAGCACGCGCTGATTCAGTGTTTTTCCTGCTGATGTTTAAAACACGTGAGGAGGTGAAAGAGGGCAGAGAATGAAATTAGAGCCGTGATTATTAGCGCAGTTAACAGCTGTAAAGAATTACTGCAGTGTGTGTGTGTGTGTGTGTGTGTGTGTGTGTGTGTGTGTGTGTGTGTGTTCAGGTGTGTTGGAGCGTAAATGGAACACAGTCAGCCCCCCCACCCCCCCACCCCCACATAAACTGTGTTAATTCTTAGCTCAGGTCTTTGTTTTTGTGCACTCTGATGGAACCGGGACTTTTTCAAGCACATTTGCTGTGCTAGAGGTTGCGGTAGGTTGCTAGGCAACTGCTAAATATGGATAGTTATGCATAAGCTAGCTGAGTGAGGGTAATGAATTAGCTAGCAGGTAGCTGTTAATCCTTTTTTACAGATAAAGATTTCAGTGTGAAGACAGTGAAATGGAAATGTGACATGAGATAGTAAATTACTTTTAAAAAAAATCACTGTAATTACACTTAGCATCATCGCTAACACAGCTAACATGACTTCCACTTCCACTTCAGTGCTGTTTCACGATTTGTAAATTGTTAAGAAAATTTTTAGGAGTTTTGCAGCTGTTGAAAAAAGTTCACTAAAACTAGCTAACCTTACAGATAGCAATTATCACTATAATTCATTAGCTAAACATGAAATACTAATTTGCTAACACTGTTGAAACATGAGGAATTAAACGTGAGGTTTAGAGCACAATCAGAGACTCTTCTGTTCTCTGGTGTTCCAGTCCAAAACTGTTCTAGGTTCTAAACTCTACATTCTAGAACCCTGTGTGTGTGTGTGTGTGTGTGTGTGTGTGTGTGTGTGTGTGTGTGTGTGGTGTTTCTGAGTCAGATGCGATTAATGTTAGAGAGAGAGTGTATGTGTGTAAGTGAGGAATCTGTGTACCTCCATCAGGAGTTTCCTGTCTGTCTAAACATGTCTCTCCACATCTCCAGACAGACAGAAAAAAAGGAATGTGAAAAGAATTTTCGTGAGTAATTACCAGTCTGTGTGTGTGTGTGTGTGTGTGTGTGTGTGTACCCACCATTCAGTAATCTGATCCAAAGGAAATGCATCACTTCCTGGCAGGGTGGAGACTTAAACTGTTGTGGAGAAACAGTAAGAGGGAGGAGTGTGTATGTGGGGAACCAGAAAAAAGTGGGAGGAGAAAGAGTGATAGAGGAAGAGAAAATCTTCGTCCTGCTGTCAGAGAGTGTAAAGACTTCTGAGATAGCGTGCAAGTAAGAACAAAAACTGTGTGTGTGTGTGTGTGTGTGTGTGTGTGTGTGTGTGTGTGTGTGTGTGTGTGTGTGTGTGTCCAACACTACTGTGAGACACTCTGTAGAGCTCTGTTTGCAGTTTTAGAAATAACCTGTGTATTCATGTTTATGTTGGAGAGTGTGTTTTAGAATATGTAGTGTACATGTGAAAAGAGTTGTGTGTGTGTGTGTGTGTGTGTATGTGTTATATATATATATATATATATATATATATATACACATCTAATATTACCATGGTAACTGTTTTGACACTCTAATATGCTGTAATGGGAACTATTTAATGTGCTAGCTTGTGTTAGCATATGTGTGTAATTGTATATGGAATACTGTGTGTGTGTGTGGACAGAAGTTTAGTTCAGTTTGTAACATTCAGCTTCCATTCTCTATCACACACTGCCATCAGACACACACACACACACACACACACACACACACACACACACACAGTGTGATGCAGGATTAACTTCTGCTCTCGATCTTTATCAGTGACTAACACACATACTGAAACATCATTTCATTAAACCTGAATTATACTGGCTGCTCATGTAATTAATTAAACCAGGATTGTGTTGGCTGATCATTTTAGGGGGAAAAGCAAACAAATCCAAAAACAGCAAGCAAGTTCAAAGTCAAAAACAGGCTAAGGTCAGGCGATTAACAAATAGGACACACCGGCCAAAGGCAAAATTGATAATCGGAGACGTAGCAACAGGTCAAACCAGATCGGCAAAATACAGGTTAGCAGGCTTGGTAATGTCAGGAACACAAGACGAACTGAGTGCAAACTGGTGCTGAGTGAAAGTCTCTTTTAAAGGGCACTTGAGTGTGTGTGTGTGTGTGTGTGTGTGTGTGTGTGTGATTGTGAACAGGTGTGCTCAATCAAAAGTCAGGTGACTGTAACCGAGGCAGTGTGCGTGAGTTCTGGGAGTGTAGTCCAGGGCAGCCATGTTTGTAGGTCGTGGTGTGTGTTGGGAATCGGAGTTCGCTGTTCGAGTCCCCAACATCAAGTGACTTCATTTATTTGCTTAAGGATCTTGAACGGGCCGATGTACGGGGGGCTTAGCTTTTTGCAGGTGTGGGGTTGACGGAGGTCTCTGGTGGCAAGCCAGACCCGGTGTCCCAGCTGATAGCAGGGGTTCTCACCTCTGTGCCGGTCCACGTTCACCTTGATGGTTTGGGCCACCTGCTCGAGACGTTGGTGTTTACTCTCCCAGGCCTGTTTGCCCTGTCAAAACCATTCATGAATGGCTGGTGAGTTGGTGGGGCTAGTGTTCCAGGGGAACAGTGGGGGCTGGTACCCAAGCACACATTGGAACGGGGTGAGTTGAGTAGCTACCTTGGACTGGTCTATGGAGATGCCGTTCTGGCTGATGATATAGCTCAGGAAGGCGATGGTGGTCTGATGGAACTCACACTTCTCCCCTTTCACATAGAGCTGGTGCTGCATGAGCTGCTGGTGGACCTGACGGATGTGATTAACATGGGTTTCAAAGGAGGAGAGAACATAAAGAGATCATTGATATAAGCAATGACGTATTTCCCCAGCATGTCCAGTAAGACATCATTGCTCAAGCACTGGAATACCGAGGGGGCACAAGAGAGCCCATATGGCATCACACAGTACTCGTAGTGGCCCGAGGTGATGCTAAACACTGTTTTCCACTCGTCCCCTCCTCTGATACGCACCAGGTTGTATGCACTGCAGAGATCCAGCTTAGTGAAAATTTGGGCTGAGCAGAGCTGTTCCAGGGCTGCTGAGACCAGATGTATAGGATACTGGTACTTCATGGAGATCTGTTTTGAACCCCAATAATCTATTCAAGTTCTGAGGCCATCCCCTTTCTTCTTCACAAAGAAGAACCCAGTGGACATGGGGGAAGCGGAGATGTCTGATGTACCCCTGTTAGAGCACTTCCTGGATAAACTTCTTCATCACTTGTTGTTCTGCCACAGAAAGGGTATAAATCCAGGAGTATTTCCAGGTAGCACCTCAATGGAGCAATCATATGGGCAGTGAGGGGGAGGCCTGCTGGCAAACAAGGCTGAAAACTTCTTTCAGGTCCTGGCATTCAGGGGGAATCATGAGGGGAGGGTGGTCGTCTGGGCTTTCCACTGTGGTTGATGCCAGGGTGAACTGAGAGGCCTGGATATGTTGGCTATGAGAATACGAAGACCAGTGGGTGAGTGCTTTTTGGACCAGGAAATCTGGGGATTGTTGAGTTGCAACCACGGAAAGCCCAGGATGAAGGGATGCTTGGATGTAACAGTGACCAGAAGTATAATGCTCCAGTTGGAGTCTGCCGACTCGAAGGAGGAGGGGCTGAGTGCAACGTGAGACTGCTCCTCCCCCTTTGGGCCCCCCGTTGATAGCTTGGACCCTCAGCGGATGTTGCAGGATGTTCCAGTGGGGATTTTGAGGAGGTTCACAGTCTTTTGGTCTATGAAGTTGCCAGCCAACCCAGAATTGATCAGTTCTATCAAAACAGAGACCATGCGGTGAGTGTTGCACCAAGGCAGAACGCGCGAAAGACTGGTGAGAAAGTGACTGATATAGACTCACCGTATCAGAGCGGGAGGTGGAGCTCCTGCACAAGCCTGAGCCTTGATGTGGAGAAGGCAGGGGTTGGGCACGAGCGTTGGTACCCGGAAGGCCCACTCCTTGCCCCCTTGTTCCCACACTGCCGAAGCCCACTTTAGCGTTTTAGGTGTTGTGTGGTGTGGTGTGGTGTGGTGTGGTGTGGTGTTGTGTGGTGTTGTGTGGTGTGGTGTTGTGTGTTCTTCTGACAGGAACTCTCTGTGTTATTTTAGACTGATTTGGTTATTTAATGGATTTGATGCTATTTTACATGAATGAGGCATGTGTGTGTTTCAAAGTGGATGCTCCAGTCAGACTGGTGTGTGTGTGTTTGTGTATGTGTGAGTGTGTGTATGTGTGTGTGTGTGTGAGTGTTTTTGTGTGTGTGAGTGTGTGTGTGTGAGTGTGTTGATATTCCTGGTATATTACGTGTTATTTACGTATGAATCACACAAGCTCTGATGTGTAACGCAAAATCGAATCATCGGAAACTGTAACGTCAAAAACGTTGAAAAATCTTGCATGTATGCAATAAAGCAGTGTGTGTGTGTGTGCGTTCTATTGCCACATGTTGTAGTCACAGTGTGTGTGTGTGTGTGTGTGCGTGCATGTGTACGTGTGTCCTTCCTCATGTTAAGGCTCTGTTCTACAGCTGCAGATTTAAGTGATTATCACAAACACTTGTGCAGTGAGTGTGAATTTAAAGTTGTAAATGTAAACAGTGAAGCTGCATCGCTGTGTTTTATTCATTACTTTACTGGAAACAAGCAGCACACGCACACACCCAAAACACACACACGCACACAAAACACACGCGCGCACACACACACACACACACACTGTGACTACAACATGTGGCAACAGAACAACTAGGGAACTAGAAAGAAGGAGACAAGGGCATAAGGTAGGGGGCTGAGAGAACTGGGAGAGTAGAAACTGAAGGCACTCGAGGAACCAACAAAACCAGAAAGGGGAAGAATTGAGGAATCACACACACACACACACACACATATAGAGAGCCCACAGAGAGACTGTGTGTATGTTTGAGAATTTTATACTTTAGAACTTTATTTAAACTTTGCAAGTAACTTTTAATCAAAACGAAACAGGGAGTGATATTTTCCTGTAAAAAGAGACAAGTGAGAACACTGGTCAGGGGTGTGGTCATGGGTGTGGTCAGGGGTGTGGTCAGGAAGGCAGGAAATGGAGGGGAAACCAACCCTGAGTGCTGACTGCTTCAGCCAATCACAGAGCTGTAAGCACCTCTGACCTCTTCCTGTGATTGGTTAGTGACACAGATGGTAAATTATTTCTGCAATTTATTTATTTATATAAATATCACAAACAGGAAACACAGACAGGACTAAAGGAGGGAATGTAATCAGTTTAAATCTGTGTGTGTGTGTGTTTCTAATAACAGTCCTGAATAAATATTTAGACTACACATAGCTTTGGAGGCTCCACTGCAGGTATATCACTCTCTGTGTGTGTGTGTGTGTGTGTGTGTGTGTGTGTGTGTGTGTAGTAGTAGCGTGATGGCTGAGTGTGTGAGAGCACGCAGTGTGTCGGGTGGTCCTGAGGGGCCGTACCGGGCTGTGCAGTCTGTGGACTGTCTGGTACAGCAGGAGTTTGAGGGCGTGGACACGCTGGATAAACTGTTCCGTTACGCAGTGGGCAGATTCACACACTCACCCTGCATAGGGAGCAGGGAAGTGCTGTCACAGGAAAATGAGACGCAGCCCGACGGCAAAGTCTTCCAGAAGGTAATCATACAAACTGTCACTCAATCAATCAGTCAGTCAGTAAACCGATTTCACTCAGCCAGTGTGTGTGTGTGTGTGTGTGTGTGTGTGTGTGTGTAGCTGGTCCTGGGTGAGTATAAGTGGAAGTCGTATGAGAAAGTGGATCATCAAGTGAACTTCCTGGGAAGCGGCCTGTCTGCTTTGGGTCAAAGGTCACGCAGCTCCATCGCCATCTTCTGTGAGACGAGAGAGGAGTGGATGATCACAGCCCAGGCCTGCTTCAGATTCAACTACCCCTGTACACAAACACACACACAGCATGCATACTATTACAGGAACTCATTTTAACTTTAGATTATCTGTGTGATAGTATCTGGTAGTTTTGTTCTGACATGCTCTGTGTGTGTGTGTGTGTGTGTGTGTGTAGTGGTGACACTCTATGCTACACTTGGTGAAGACGCTGTAGCATTCGGTTTGAACCAGTGTGGAGCCACGCACCTCATCACTAGCAAGGAACTGCTAGAAACCAAGCTGAAGGTACAAACACACACATGCACACACATGCACACACATGCGCACACACACACACACACACACACACACACACTGTACTTGTGTTTTCCAGGCGGTATTGCCAGATGTTGTGGGTCTGAAGCATGTGATCTATGCGGGCAGTGGGAGTGTGTCTGTGGAAGATTACTCACAATCTCTCAGCATCCACAGCTTACAGGAAGTGATGGAGCTCGGAGCCAAACCTGAGAACTGTGAGTATTAGCATGATAACATTTAAATATGAATATAAGTAAATATGCAAATTAGACACTCCCCCATGCCCATCTGCCTAACAGTCTAATATCACTAACATTACCTAACTGTCTGTCTGTCTCTCTGTCTGTCTCTCAGTGAGTGTGCAGTGTGATGCTCCCTCTCCCTCCGATCTTGCTGTAGTGATGTACACTAGCGGTTCAACGGGTCGTCCTAAAGGAGTGATGATGCACCACAGTAACCTCATCGCAGGAATGGCTGGCCAGTGCCAGAGAATTCCTGGTCTCGGGTCAGCCAATCACAGTACAGAACACAACTGACCAATTAGAGCATGTACATTTGCATAGGGCATTGTCTAACTGTTTCAGATTTATAAACACTTTAACAGCTAACAATTAGTGTTTACTAAAGGCACATGGGTAGACTCAGGGTTACTATTCAGAAGGTCAGGGGTTCGAACCCCAGCACCACCAGGCTGCCACTGTTGGGCCCTTGAGCACGGCCCTTAACGCTCTCTGCTCCAGGGGGCGCTGTATCACGCTGACCCTGCACTCTGACCCCAACTTCCTCACAAGCTGCGATAAACGAAGAGAAGAATGTGCTGTAATGTATGTGTCATGTCCTATAGAAGGTTAAGAAGATTCACCAAAATTTTTCTCCTCCATTAGTCTCACTTTCCCTAAAAGTCCCACTAGACCTCTTAACCAACAATGTTCCAGACTCTCTCTCAGGACCCTCTCAGGAGACTCTCTCTCTCATCTTCTTCACCACTCAGACGTCAGCAGTTACTGACGTTAAACATGTGGTTTGTTGAGTCGAGTGACTCACATTTGAAAATGATTATTTGAGTGAGTCACTTATGTCAGAACCAGCTCCTGCATCCCAACCAGCTCCACGTTGCTAGATCAACCAGCTCTGATGTTTCTAAAGCCTTCAACACAGTTGTTCACGGCGTTCTCCATGGTGTTCTCTTGTCAGTTCTCACTAGCCCTGGAGTAACAGGCTCAACATGGTGGTGGTTTGTTTTCTGTCTGGAGAAAACATGTATCAGGTGACATAGAGGTGATCCACATCCACTCCATGCAGAGATTCCACTGGTTTCCCACAAGTCTCGGTGTTCTCTTCTCTTTTTCCTCCTTACCTAGTCTTTACCTAGGTGATGGAATATCTTCATCACAATTATGCTGATGACATTCAACTTATCTATTCACTCCCACCATCAAGTATGCAGGTCATATCTCAGTGTACATCTCATCTAGAAGTCATCTCAGAAACTGAATCCCAGCAAGACTGAGCTGCTATGTGTTCCTGGAGATGCCCACACCTTGGTCTTGCTGTGTGCTAGGAGAACACCATTATCACTCCTAATAAATGCATGAAACCTTGCTTCAGTGTTCTATGACCAGTTGTGGTTCTTGTAACATGCGGTAAGCCATGGCCGATTGTGCAGGTTTCTCCTGTGGATGATTCGACTGGTTCTCACATTCTCAGGAGAACAGGTTCTCGACAGATGATCCAGAATGTCCAGAAAGTTCATTAATATCATTACTATCACGGCTCACTTTTGTCTGAACATCATTAGGTCTTACAGTAGGAAAAGTAAGAAGGGTGACTATAGAGCAGAAGGAAAGTTTCTTAGCATTTACACACAGAGTGTGTGTGTGTGTGTGTGTGTGTGTGTGTGTGTGTAGGCCTGAGGACACTTATGTTGGTTATCTTCCACTGGCTCATGTTCTGGAGCTGACAGCCGAAATGTCCTGCCTGAGTCACGGCTGCCGGATCGGATACTCATCACCACACACACTCTCAGACCAGGTTCGGCTCCTTTATGTCATCACACAGCATCACGTTTATCTTCACCGTGTTTATTCACCATCACTAATTTATCATTAATTAATGCAGCTGTTTTACTGTTCATCAACACACTCAGTAACGTAAAGAGCTAGTTAGCTTCGGTGACATGTTAGCTGCAGAATCTGTGAAGATAAACTTAATCAAAGAAAAACCTTTGACAATTTACTAAAATGAACACGACTGTCAGCACCGATTCGAGTGATTCACTTGTGTTTATAAATGACTCTTTGTGTTATTCACTTACAGTTATACATTACTACTGCAGTGATTCAGTTCTATTTCTAATCAACTCCTCTGTGGGAATAGCATACTGCTTACCTTCTGATTATAACACAGTCACTACTTCTTACTTAAGGGTGTGTCTCTCTCTCTCGCTGTGTGTGTGTGTGTGTGTGTGTGTGTGTGTGTGTAGTCCAGTAAAATAAAGCGAGGCTGTAAGGGAGACTGCACTGTGCTCAAACCCACTCTGATCGCTGCTGTCCCAGTAAGACAACACACACACACCATCATATCCCCTTAATGTGCTCTCTCTGCATAATAATTAGCTGTCTGTTTTTCTCTGCCTCATTTCCTATCAATGCTGATAATCTGTTTATCGCATGTGTGTGTGTGTATGTGTGTGTGTATGTGTGTTTAGGAGATTATGGATCGTATCTATAAAAATGTGATGAGTAAGGTAGCAGAGATGAGCACACTACAGAGGGTGTTGTTCAATATGGCCTACAAATACAAAGTGCAGCAGCTGGAACATGGAGCAGATACACCCATATGTAACATGTGAGTCTTTCTCATACACACACACACAGGATATGTGTGTATTACAGGGTGGTGTTTAAGCGTGTATCCATGTTGCTGGGGGGTGTGTGAAGTTAATGTGTGTGTGTGTGTGTGTGTGTGTGTTACAGGGTGGTGTTTAAGCGTGTATCCTTGTTGCTGGGGGGGTGTGTGAGGTTGATGCTCAGTGGTGGAGCTCCTCTCTCTCCTGACACACACCGTTTCATAAAAGTGTGTTTCTGCCCCATCGGCATCGGTTACGGCCTCACAGAGACCTGCGGGGCAGCGACCATCTCAGAGTGTATGTATGCGTGCACACACACACACACGTTTACCGATACTCATTGTCATAGCTACATCCCGTCAGAAGAGTCGCGTGTGTTTCTCCCGCAGGGTGCCATTACTTCTGTTAATTAGATAATTAGTCTAATGGAATAAAGTGTGAATCTCAACTTTGTGACTGTAATTAAAATTAGTTTTTTAATTTCATTAATGATGTGTAATTATATATAATTCAACTTCACACACACACACACACACGTCTGGAATGTAACTACTGCATGGCTGATTCATCACGCTCTGTGTGTGTGTGTGTGTGTGTGTGTGTGTGTGTGTGTGTGTGTAGTTTCTGATTTTACCACAGGACGGGTCGGGGCACCTCTCATCTGCTCCGAACTCAAATTGCGAGACTGGCCTGAGGGTAAAACACACACACACACACACACACACACACACACACACACACACACACACACACACACACACTTTGTTGTTATTGTTAATGAGTAAGGATTAGGTGTGGGCTGTAGTGTGTGCATGTTGGGTGTGTGTGTGTGTGTGTGTGTGTGTGTGTGTGTGTTTGTTTGTTTCGCTACTAGAGGTCAGTGTGTGGAGAAAGTGTGCTCATTACTGTAAGTGTGTTCCTGAGAAGAAGCTCTGCCTCCTTTCCCAGGAGGATACACCAGTCAGGACAAGCCCCACCCCCGGGGAGAGATCCTGATAGGCGGGCCGAACGTTGCCATGGGTTACTACGGGAGTGAGGCTGAGGCTGAGGCTGAGGGTGGAGAATTTTGGGTAGACGAGGCGGGGCAGCGCTGGTTCTGTACCGGTGACGTCGGGGAGATGCATCCTGACGGCTGCCTGCAGATAGTTGGTGAGTGAGAAATCCGCCGGCCAATCACAAACCAGCTAACCAAACACACTGCACTGAGAGGCAGGGCTACTGTCACCTTACTGACAATAATAACTCTCTCTGTCTGTTTCTCTGTCTCTGCATCTCCATATGTCTCTCTCTCTCTCTCTCTCTCTCTCCACTTATCTGTCTGTCAGACCGTAAGAAGGACTTGGTGAAGCTGCAGGCGGGTGAATACGTGTCTCTGGCAAAGGTGGAAGCGGCACTGAAGAACTGTCCGCTAATTGACAACATCTGTGTCTACGCTAACAGGTTACACACTCTCTCTCTCTCTCTCGCGTGCGCGCGCTATCCCTGCGCTATCAGCACTGAAACATTAACACTCAGTGATCCATTCTCTGCTCTCTCTGACCAATCAGCAATCAGAACTACGTCATCAGCCTTGTGGTGCCCAATCAGAAGCAGCTGACTGAACTGGCCAATAGACATGGGATTGAGGGCAAGTGGGAGGAGATCTGTAATCATGCCACACTGGAACAGGAAGTTCTAAAAACTATTAAAGAGGTTGCAACAACAAGTAAGCCCCACCCCTTTTTCTCTTCCTTCTATATGTCTTTCATCATGTATCCATTCATCCATTCATTAAACGTGTGTGTGTGTGTGTGTGTGTAGATAAGCTGCAGAGGTTCGAGGTTCCCATGAAGGTGCGTCTCAGTTCTCAGGTCTGGACTCCGGAGACAGGACTGGTTACTGATGCCTTTAAGCTGAAGAGAAAAGAATTACAGACACACTACAAACATGACATCGAGAGGATGTACGGAGCCAAATAATACACACACACACACACACACACACACACACACACACACACACACACACACACACACACACACACACACACACACAATGGCTGTAGGTACTTTTAAGCAGAGATGATGTGCTGCCCCCTGTTGGATCCATAAACATAAAACTCCATATTAAGATTCTAGATTGGGACGAAGTAAATTCTAGCTCTCAGTGTTTATCAACACAAACAGGGAGAATTTATGTTTTTATAAATGTTTCAAACAAAAAACATTTCATATAAAGAAAAGTCAGAATACATTTAATTTTGTTGGTTATCATTTTTAATAAAGCCTGGAGGAGACTTATTTCTGCTGGAGTGAGGGACTCAGTAGTGCGCACAGTGTCCACGGCACTAATATCAACATGATGGTTTACTATTCCTGAGTGACATTTCTGACATTTAGTAGATCATTTTATTTTCCTAAATGCTTATATTTATATAAAGATAGCTGTGTGTGTGTGTGTGTGTGTGTGTGTGTGTGTGTTGGGTGGGTGTATGAGTGTGTTCTGGACCAACTGGAAATACCAGGTGTGAAATAATGGATGTTTAAATCTGTGTTAATAAATTCAATCCAAATGCCCACATGTACAAAATGAGAATGAGCTTTAAAGATGAGTTTAAACGGTTAAATAAAAATATTTGTGTCTCTTCAGTTTCATGTCTTCGTCCAGTTTCTGTCACTGTATTAAAATTGCTAACATTACAGAGTTCAGTTAGCATGCCTGTTAGCCACATTAGCAATATCAGTTGGATTAGCTTGTGCTAATGTTCGCTCTGATGTAGTTTTATTAGCAGAGTCTGTTTTTAATGGTTCGTATGTTTATTTTGATAAAGATTACATTTTTATTATGTCTGAACCGGGTCTTGTTTCATTTCACCTTGTTTTAAAATGTGTGCACTTTTGTTAAAAATTGAATTTTATAAATAATAAAGACCAAAGACTTTGCTACAAATATTAATGTAAGTCTGTCTTTATTTTAAAAAATAAAGTATGACTTTTCTCATTTTCACAGTTTCTCACTTCCTCTCAGTTAAAGTTCATTACAGAATAATTATTTTGTGAAGACAAATTTATGATAAGAATTTGTAATGTTATATTGAATTTATATTATAAATGAAAGGGTTACATTATTTCTAATGTCTAAAATCTAGTTCAATGTTTGTTATAAATATTAATTGTACTGGAATGGTACAGTGCAACGTAGTGTAGTTTACTGTAGTGTAGTTTACTGTAGTGTAGTGTAGTTTACTGTAGTGTAGTTTACTGTAGTGTAGTGTAGTTTACTGTAGTGTAGTTTACTGTAGTGTAGTGTAGTTTACTGTAGTGTAGTTTACTGTAGTGTAGTGTAGTTTACTGTAGTGTAGTTTACTGTAGTGTAGTGTAGTTTACTGTAGTGTAGTTTACTGTAGTGTAGTGTAGTTTACTGTAGTGTAGTTTACTGTAGTGTAGTGT
>JAKKZM010000058.1:96812-104312 GCA_037576825.1 Pangasius krempfi | reverse complement strand
CTTAATTCATCTCTCCTTCCTCTCTCCTTTCTTACTTCATCTTTTGTTTCTGTCTGTTTCTCCCTGTCTGTGAGGTTCATGCAGAGGTAATGCTGTGTGTTGTGTTAATGTTGTTGTTTTTCTCTCTACAGAAGGGAAGTCAGTGTGTGTGTGTGTTTGTGTTGCTTCACCCGTTCTCTCTCTCTGTGTTTCTTCGTCCTGATCCTTCCTGCTTGCAGCATCTCTAATGTGTGTGTGTGTGTGTCTCATTGTGATGTGCCACTTCCTGTTATGTGTTTGCTCTCTCGCATGGTCTTGTGTTTTATTTCTTCTCCTGATAACGGACTATCCCCCCTTCATGTCTCTCTCTATCCTGACACACCTTTCACTCCCACACGGCAAAAAACAATCGACCAATCAGATCACTTTACCACTAATCCAATTAACCAATCAGCCTCTCGTCCTCTCCCTGCTACAGTTAATCAGTACTGTTATTTATAATTAAATTATTTAACGCTCTCTCTGTATTCATTACAACTGTACTTATCATTCTGTACATTGTGGTAATAACATGTTTATAAACTCTTGTAATGCCTCATAATGTCAGGAGGAGGAGCTTCTGGGTCTGGGGTGGCAGGAGGAGGAGCTTGTGGGTCTCAGGAGGGCAGGAGGAGGAGCTTGTAGACCTCAGGAGGGCAGGAGGAGGAGCTTGTGGGTCTCAGGAGGGCAGGAGGAGGAGCTTGCGGGTCTCAGAAGGGCAGGAGGAGGAGCTTGTAGACCTCAGGAGGGCAGGAGGAGGAGCTTGTAGACCTCAGGAGGGCAGGAGGAGGAGCTTGCGGGTCTCAGGAGGGCAGGAGGAGGAGCTTGCGGGTCTCAGGAGGGCAGGAGGAGGAGCTTGCGGCTCTCAGGAGGGCAGGAGGAGGAGCTTGCGGGTCTCAGGAGGGCAGGAGGAGGAGCTTGCGGCTCTCAGGATGACATGAATGGGAGGAGTGAATAAACCAGAGCAGAACAAACCTCCTCACCAGCATGAACAAACGAAACCCGTGTTAAAAGATGGCTGAGGAGCTGTGTTCCACTCGCCGGGTTACAGAAGGCTAGAGAACGTTTCATGTTCATTGCTAGTTTGAGTTTTCTCAATTTGCAGTTTAAATGAAGCAAAATAAAGTTGTAAATAGATGGTCTGGAGTTTTGCATTCACAGGTTAATGACAGCTTTATGAGGCATTACAGATGTTGTGATTTATAACGTGGTTACCTCACTATGCAGAAATCTGATTACTGTAAAGATGAATGAGTACAGACTCCACACGGAGCGTTAGCTTTCGTCTTTAAAGAGTTAATGAGTGTGATATTAGATTTCTCACGAAGCTGCTCTGGCTGTTGTTGTGATGAGACATGTTTTATCGTTTCAAGAAGTGCTGTGAACCTGGCTGTGCTAAAGCTGAACGAGCAGGGCCTGCTGGACAAGCTGAAAAACAAGTGGTGGTACGACAAGGGGGAGTGTGGCAGCGGGGGAGGGGACTCCAAGGTCAGCCAACAAACTAACTAACAAACAAACAAACAAACAAACAAACAAGGCTGGAGAGAGTAATCGGCAAGGCTGTGACCTCTGACCCCGGCGACAGTAACCATGCCAGCAGGCAACAATAACAGCCTGTTGATGTTGTTATTATTATTATTATTATTATTATTATTATTATTGAGTAGGCAGAGATCACAGTGAACCCTTTACTTAGCAATGATAGAGAGCAGTGATTAGCGTGTAGCGTGTAGCTTGGCATGTAGTTAGCGTGTTGCCATGTAGTTGTGAAAGGTTGTGTAGGTGTTTTTCAGCTGCTTTTTACATCTCCATGGCAACAAGGGGAAGTTTATTATTAATTATTTCAGAATGATTGATTTAATATTAATGCGTATGTGCCGAAGCTGCCACTCAATGCTGTCCAGTATTGGTGTGAAAGGTCAAAGGTCAGGGGTGAAGGTCAGGGACAGCAGGGCAAACAGTGTAGTCTTGAGAGGACGAAGCATCACAGGCACCCGTGAGAAGTCTAATGAAGAATTTCCCACAATCCCTCACTCGGTCACATGACATCGAGGTTCATTCCTGATTCTAAGCGTCCTCATCGACTTCCCCCAGTGAGCCTGGAGGTGTGTGTGTGTGTGTGTGTGTGTGTGTGTCCTATAAAAATGTCCTAAATGCCAGAGTTTCTGTGTAGTTAGTAAAATGTCGACTAAAACGTCACAAAAAACTTTTGGGACACAGCCTTAAGGCACTTGCTCCTGTTTTTCACGTCATTTGCCATTTTGAAAAGTGCAGCAGTGCATTCTGGGTAAGTGGAACCCTACAGCAGGGCTATCACTGTATCGAGCTGTACAGTGGGAAGTGGATGAGGGTGCATTAAAGCCAGGAATGAAACATAGGAAACTATATAACACACACACACACACACACACACACACACACACACACACACGCCCTGCACTCAGCCGCTCTTGTGCAGTCATGCAGCTTGTGTCTCATCTCTGATTGGCTCTCATGATTCCACTCATCTTTGATTGGCTCTCTGAATCCCCAAATCCAGTGGACAATCCAATATGGCTGCCGGATCTGTACGAAGAGCAGCTGAGCATGCTGGGTAAGAGGGTATGTAGTCCGTTATGACATCAGGACTGCATGTTTCTCATTTATTGACCTGCCTGTAGCCCTGCAATGCATGATGGGAGTAATTCAACTACATACAGCAATTAAAAAAACAAACATCAGAGAAATGAGTAAGAGATAAAACACAGTTCTAATGTTAACGCAAAGAGAAAACGACACACAGTAAATCGCAGCTCTCCTACAGCGCCTCCTGTTTCACCTGAAAATGTTTTGAAGAATCGTGCGGGTAAGAAACTGAATACTGTTCGTTCTTTCAGCTGTTGCTATGGAAACTGTCAACATTTTATGTGTTACCTAAACAAGTTGTTTGATTTGCAGTGACTTTGAAGTTACAGTGTGTTTGTTAGATTTGTGATTTAAAGCAGCGGTGTGTATCTGTAACTTTGGGTGTTTTTGGAGACCCCTGTGGCAGAAATGTGTTACTGCGACTCCTCATTCCTCTCCTCAGTGTTACAGAAATGTTACGACATTTAAAACTTTATTACGTACGTTACCGTGACACAAACCCAGCACTAGGTGACACATTCACCCTTTAGAGAAACTGTGAGAAAAGCAGCTAGCTGTATTGACGATGAAAGTTTCTGACACGTTCTCATGCTAAAGAAGAAGTGATGTTATTCAGTTATACGTCACAATATTAAACACACGACGTTAAATAATCGTCACCTTCCTCGTGTCGTATTTGTGTATATACGTATTGCGTATAGAGCTGAGTGTTGTGTATTTGCTGTTGTTGAATTACAAACCGTCGTTATTCAGCAGTCACTCAACAGCCCTGTTTATGACATAATCAACGTCTTAACAAATAAACACACCCTACAGAAACGTCGCATCATCACCCTGCGACAGGAAGTGCCAGCAAAACCGCAAGTGGAGCTTTAGTGGCGAGGTTGCTAATCATGAGGCGCAAACAGACTTAGCGCACTTTCACATACGAAACCACGTAATGACAAATTACAAAATTGTAACTAAAGTTTCTGTTGTTTTTAAAATATTCAGAATCAACATTACTGTATTTTCACTGCAGAGTTGCATATATAGCATTTAGCTTCCTCAGTTAGCATTTGTTTTTAAGTGTGTCACTTTTGTGCTTTAGCATTTAGCTCTTGAGTCTTTGTTGTTAGCATTACAGTTGTTATGTTAACATTTATCCTGTGCTGGTTGTCTTTGCATTTATCCTTCATACTTCAACTTGTGTCGTTTATTTGTGGTTAACGTTTAGCAGGTTTTGTTAGCGTTTAGCCTTTGAGGTTAGCTTTTCTACTTGAAGATAATGGTTTAGTCTGTGAAAGTGCCTCTACATTCGCTGATCTCACTCTGTCATTGTGTAAGTTTATTTATTAGGGGTCCAAAAGGTCTGATTTACCTGGCCTTTTCATTCCACCTGTCGTATTCTCAAACCGTGCACAACTTCCTGTTTTGGTAGAATTAAAAATGTTGTTTTATTTTAACTCCATTTGCATCTCCAACACTGTCGATTTAACACCGAACCCACTGTGGGGCTCAGTTTTGGTGCCTGGCCCCCAACATCGCTGTGTGTAGTTATATTTCTTGTGAAGTTTGTGTTGTGTTTCTGCCTGTAGGATGTGTTTGAGTTTGTAACGCGTCCGGCCAGGACCCTCCCCCTCACTGAATGTTGTTTCCTCTCAGCTAATAAAGGGTTCTAGATCCAGAGTTCCTCATGAAAACGCTGCACTTTATCCTGTAATAATAATAACAACGACAATCAGTGATGTTTATCTCTCCAGTTCTCTCAGTGTGTCTCCGCCGGAACAGTGAGTGCCGATTACTCAAAGCCTTCACAGTAGGTCCTGGTACTGTAGGTCAAAGGTCAAAGGTCAAAGGTAAAGCCAATGCTAGCCCTGCTTGCTTGCCCACTTCCTGCTACTCTTTCTTTTTTCTTGCTCCTGATATTTATGCTTTGAGACGTGACTACGCAATTCAGATGAACTCCTACAATAGTGCACTATGTAGAGAACAGGCCAGAAAAATAATCTGTCTAGTTAAAGCCTTTATTATCGTCTCTCTTGTCCTCAGACGGGTCAGTGCTGGGTCAGACCCAGAGCTGGGTCAGTGAGGGTCAGTGCGGGTCAGTGCTGGGTCAGACCCAGAGCTGGGTCAGTGAGGGTCAGTGCGGGTCAGACCCAGAGCTGGGTCAGTGAGGGTCAGTGTGGGTCAGTGCGGGTCAGTGTGGGTCAGTGCTGGGTCAGACCCAGAGCTGGGTCAGTGAGGGTCAGTGTGGGTCAGTGCGGGTCAGTGCGGGTCAGTGCAGGTCAGTGAGGGTCAGTGCGGGTCAGTGCGGGTCAGTGCGGGTCAGTGCGGGTCAGTGAGGGTCAGTGCGGGTTAGTGCAGGTCAGTGAGGCTCAGTGTGGGTCAGTGCGGGTCAGTGCAGGTCAGTGAGGGTCAGTGTGGGTCAGTGCAGGTCAGTGAGGGTCAGTGTGGGTCAGTGCAGGTCAGTGCGGGTCAGTGTGGGTCAGTGCAGGTCAGTGCGGGTCAGTGCGGGTCAGTGCGGGTCAGTGCAGGGTCAGACCCAGAGCTGGGTCAGTGCGGACGGAGCTTAAGTTAAATACGTTTGGCTAATCGCAGGAGTCCGCACGCAACATCACCACTACATTCAGCTTTAATTAAACAATTTAGTAGTTTAGCAACATTAGCTAATCTAGTCAGCTACTTAAATGTAGCCCTGAGCTAATGTAAAGCAGCTAATTTGTGAGCTAAAGCTAACGTTAATGTCACTTCTCTAGTTTTTCTAGAAAAGTAGCTAATGTTAGGTAAATAACTTTTTGCTAACTTTCACGGTTGTGGTGATGTCATGATCAGGCATGTGATTCTCCAATCAAATCTAATTTAAGCTCCTGGACCTGCTGTTGTTCACTGTTTGGATGATGTTTGTTGCAATGCATTGTGGGATTCCAGAAGTTTACCAGATGTTCTTCACGGAGATCTAAACAAAATGTTCCCAAATAGTGCACTATATTGTTCAGAGGGTCAAAGGTCACGGTAACACCAGTCTGCTTGCTGCCTCCTTGGTTCTCTCTCTCTCTCTCTCTCTCTCTCTCTGGATGAATGGAGAGCGGGAAGGTCATACAGTGTCACTTTACAGGTTTGAGGAGATGCTGAGTGTGGGTGTGATGAATTAACGGGCCGCTGCTCTGGTGTTATTTATGTTATTTCCCTCGTGAAGAACTCCTGTAAACCTTGCAGTATTGAAACTCAGTGAACAAGGCATCTTAGACAAGCTGAAAAACAAGTGGTGGTACGATAAAGGGGAATGTGGGACCAAGGACTCGGGCAGTAAGGTCAGTCCGCCCGAACAAACAACAATAAACACTTTATTTATTCTATTTTACAGATTAGCACTGGCTCTTATTATTATTTAAAGGTGTTTTCATCTTTCAGTAAAATATTACAAAATATTTGAGTGTTTCAGAAATATTTACAAATATTACTCTTTAGATTTTACTAGTTATGTGTTTCAGTAAATAAACATTTATAATGTCATTGTATTTTTTTAGCATTTTAGTAGCTATATATTTACAAACTTTAGCATCATAACCATTTTAATGTTTAATTTAATTTTTAACATTTTTTTAATCTAAATATTTTAGTATTTACATAATTTATTAGTATTTTACTGGCAAATTGTTTATAAATTAATGACGTTAATGTTTTAGTAAAATATTTAGAATTTTATGATCCTAGTTGTTTATCTTTAAGTATTAAAGAAGCTGAATATGATGAAACAGTTATAGAATTCACTGAGACACTCTGACTCCACCTCTCTGACTCCACCCTCTGACTCCACCCTCTGACCCCACCCCTCTGACTCCACCCTCTGACTCCACCCTCTGACTCCACCCTCTGACTCCACCCCTCTGACTCCACCCCTCTGACTCCACCCTCTGACCCCACCCCTCTGACTCCACCCTCTGACTCCACCCCTCTGACCCCACCCCACTGACTCCACCACTGACTCCACCCCTCTGACTCCACCCCACTGACTCCACCACTGACTCCACCCCTCTGACCCCACCCCTCTGACTCCACCCCACTGACTCCACCACTGACTCCACCCCACTGACTCCACCACTGACTCCACCCCACTGACTCCACCAGCACCAGTCACTCTGAGGAGGCCTTTATAAAAGATCCAGTTATTCACATCTCTAAAAGAAAAGGACCTGAGCACTGTTAATGTTTTATAAAGTGTGTGTGCGTATGTATGTGTGTGTGTGTGTATGTGTGTGTGTGTGTGTGTGTGTGTGTGTGTGTGTGTGTGTGTGTGTGTGTAGTTGAGGCTTGTCTGTGTTTGAAATGTGAAGCTGTTCAGTAGATCAGTGGATCATTTTGGTGTCCTGCAGTGAGTTTTGAGAGCTGTGAAGTTTGCAGCAGTAGTTCAGTGAGGGGAATAACATCCACCTTCATCACCACCTTCATCACCACCTTCATCACCACCTTCATCATCACCTTCATCATCACCTTCATCAACTTAATCATTATCATCTGCATCATCACCATCATCTTCATTACCTTCATCATCTACATTACCTTCTTTTTCATCACTTTCATTATCTTCATTATCTTCAGAATATTCATCACCCTCGTCACCTTCATCATCATCATCACCTTCATTATCTTCAGTACCTTTATCACCCTCCTCTGTCTCATGCCATTGTGGAGAAACCCAACAACCAGGATCTTCTGAGAGCCGTGCTAATTAACGCTCACTCCCAATGGTTCAGTGTTGAGTGTGAGTGTGTGTGAGTGTGTGTGAGTGTGTGTGAGTGTGTGTGAGTGTGTGTGAGTGTGTGAGTGTGTGTGAGTGTGTGTGAGTGTGTGTGAGTGTGTGTGAGTGTGTGTGAG
>JAKKZM010000058.1:35846-48222 GCA_037576825.1 Pangasius krempfi | reverse complement strand
ACACTGACTCTGTGTCAGTTATTACTGTTTACTGCTCTTTATAGGGTTTATTTAATGTAGAAACATTTAATTTCATTATTTTTGAAGGCGTCTTTACAGCATTTCTTTGCACGTGTCTAAGACTTTTGCACAGAACTGTGTGTGTGTATATACACACAGATATACAGCCTTATGTTTAGATTTATCAGTTTGGAGGAGTTTTCTGCTATATATCCTTTTTATCTGTTCAGGTTCAACTTTTTTTTTTGTCAGTGTACGAGTACAGAAACAGCAAACTGCAGTTAGCATCCAACCAGTAGTGCAAATAGCAAATAAGTTAAAATGAGGTAAAGGGTTATGGAGCAATAAGTTAACAGTGTACAGGTAAAGCTAAACAGTATGATGCAGAAGCAGTAATGCAAATGGAAATTAAGTTCAATGGAACAAATAAGAATTCTGGTGCAGGTAGTTGAGAGAAACAGTATACAGGTGGAGGTAAGCAGCATGATGCATGCAGTATGATGCAGTGGATACACACACTGGAGAAATGCAGATGTGCAAATAGCAATAATGTGCAAATAACAGTGTGATATGGTAATAGCAATAATGACAGATAATGCAGTAAAGTGCAAGTACTTCAATTCAATTCAATTCAATTCAATTTTATTTTGTATAGCACTTTTAACAGTGGACATTGTCACAAAGCAGCTTTACAAAAATAAATACATTCAAATTAAATTAAATCAAAATAAATAGTAAGTGTGTGAATTTATCTCTAATGAGCGAGAGGGTGGTGAAAAACTCCCTGAGATGATATGAGGAAGAAACCTTTGAGGAAGCAAAGGACTCAAAAGGAAACCATCCTCATCTGGGTGAAAACGGAACTGAGTACTTGCAAATAATTGCAGAGAACTTTTTTAATGTTTCGTTATTAGGTGGAAGTTTGCAGTTAACGCTTAGAGGCTGAGTTCAGCATCAGTACAGCTGAAGGGAAAAAGCTGTTCATGAGTCTTTTTGGGCGAAAGTGCAGGCTTCTGACGCACAAGCAGTCCATGGTGGGGACGGGAGATGTCCCTGATAACACCTCTCGCGCTCCACAAGCAGCGCTGTTGATAAATGTCTGAAATGTTGATGATGTCTTTAAACAGGAAAAATTGAAGAAGATGAAAAACGGAGACAGCAAGAGGAGGAGAGAAGACGCCTGGAACGTTTGGAACATGAGCGAAGGATTCAACAGGAGCTGGAGAGAAAGAGTGAGACGTATATGTGTATATATGTATATATAATGAGTATAATCCTTTTCTCCCAGTGTTTAACATAAATATCTATTTGGATCCTTAACATACATGTAAGACTTTCCAGGTTCGGTTTCCAACACGGCGCCGTCGCTGTAGGTCTCTGCTGCAGCCAGTTCTGAGTGACAGCTTTTTGTCTGCTACCTGTAATATCTTTAATAAACACCTGCCTCCACCTGGCACTGATTCCTATATATGTCCAAGATAAAGAGTGAGACACAAGCTTCATGTCTTTAAACAGGAAAAATGGAAGAAGATGAAAAACGGAGACAGCAAGAGGAGGAGAGAAGACGCTTGGAACGTTTGGAACGTGAGCGAAGGATTCAACAGGAGCTGGACAGAGAGAGTGAGTCGTCCAGACTCAAGCTTTCTCGAGCAACTGAGCGGCTTCGTGAAAAACAGAGCTTCAGAGGTCATGAACAGCATCATGAACGCACACAAGTTCTCCATCAGCAAATAGAAGACGACGCTGCTGCGATCGAGAGGGACGAGGTACGACCTTAATACGGATTTAGCTAAATTACAACATTACTGCATGCGATAAAGTATCACTTTTGACTGAGAGCCATTTCTGTTTTGCACATTTATTATGTAGGTTTTTGATGTTGAAGAAAAATTCAAAGAGCTTTTGTTAAAGTACCAAATCACAGAAGATAAAGAGGTACAGCAATACAAGATTTGGGGCAGGATTAAGACGCTCCAGAATGAACTTACAGTTCAATACTGTAGAGAAAACAACCTTTCCATATGGTCTCAGTTTACCTTTGATCACACTGTAGGATATAACGAACTGTCTCTTACTGAGAAGCTCACAGTTCTTGAGGCATCTCTACAGTTCATTCTGCACAGTAGCGCTGAAGACGCTAAAGATGATGGAGATCAGCTGTTTGGCTGGGAAAAGAAGTACAACTTTCTCTTGGGTTTGGAGGAGCAGCTTCATGCCACAAATCCAACTTTGGCTGAACGCATTTTATTAAATGTACTTGACACAATTTCAGAGCTGTCACCACAAAGTAAGGACATTTTGGGTCAAATATTATTCAACAGAATCTGGACACCAACAGAAATGATGCTCTTCATTTGCAAAAGCGCAGCTATCAAATGTGACAAACTCGATTCGGTTCTCCACACAGCACAAACCTACCACCTGGACTGCATCCTCGTTCTCTCTGCTCTTACGAATGAAAACCCTCTAATGTTTCTTCAAGAACAAATAAAAAACGACAAGGAAAAAGATGCAGACACAATTGTGAAGGAACTGCATGAAGCAAACTGCCCTGAGAAAGTCTTGGTCCTGTTGAAGGATGTGCTTAGATACATGGAGTCGGAACTCCCAAAATATGAATTGGTGGACCTTACCAAGGAGCAAATCGATGATTTGAAAAGGAAGATAAAATCTCTCAATCTTACAAACCCAGATATCAACATTCTGAAAGATGTATTAATTGGAATGTCGATAGCAGTGCAAGACTCCTCAACAATCACCACAAAAGACAACACCGTGATTCAAGGCTATTTTCCAAGACGTACACAACTAGCATCATTGCTTTTGCTCCTCCTGGCACAGCTGACAGAAAATAAAGGATGTCTTCTTGAGATTGGCACAGGCGAAGGCAAGTCCTGTATCTTAGCCATGTTTGCTACAATTCTGGCCGTTCGTGGAACGAAAGTGGACATTGTGACCAGCTCTCCAGTTCTCGCCCGACGAGACCAAGAAGAGTGGAAAAAATTGTTTGAAATGTTTGGTGTCACCTCATCTGTAGTACCGCCACCTTTCTCAAGTCCCTTTTCACCAGAAGAACAAGCGGAACATCTTAAAGATGCTTATAGACAACAAATAGTATATGGCACAGTGGGAGTCTTTGCAGCAGACACGCTTAAACAGGAATTCGAGAAGAGGACTACTCGTGGTACAAGACAATTTGAGCTTGTAATAGTGGATGAAGTGGACTATATGACTTTGGACAATGGAGTTCAAGTGACATTCTTGTCCCATGAATCTAGCGGATTTAGGCATGTGGAGCAAGTGCTTTCCAACATATGGGCCATGATATCTACTTGTCAACCAATTGAAATGCTTGAGACAGGTGAAATAAAATGGGCGACGAGGATACAGTACGTTCATAAAGCTGTAACAGCAGCCGTTATGGGCCTGGAAACATCAGACAGCTTCTCAGCAAACGAGATCTTGTTGCCCGGAGTGACTCTGGGGTTCTACACCCAGGAGGATATTGAAGTGATAAATCAAGCTGAGAGCAAGAAAGAGAAAGAAAATGAAGGTGATGGGTATGAGGATGGAATGTCCAAAGCACTATCTGAAGTCATGAAGAAACTTGGAGTTTCACAACAGTACGATCTGCTGAGAATATTTGAGGAGGTCTTGGAGAACAGTGCAGTGTTTAAGTGCTATTCTTTGGAGAACAAGAAAGCCAAACCTTTTGAAGCTCGGGAAAAACAAGGAGACCTTAATGTTGAAATGCTACTGCTGGAAGGAGGACTGGCGTGCGAAATCATGTCTGAGAAATCACTCATTGATGCAACTGTAAGCACAATAAAGTCATCTATCAAGTACTCAGACAACTTCCAAATGGCTGAAGAATCCAACAACTTCACTGTCGTCCCTGTTTTTCTGAAAAGCTATGTTGAGAATCAGTTACCAGTTTTTGTCGAGAATGCACTAAAGGCTGTTGAGATGTCGCGGGGCAGAGAATACATGATCGACACCTCGCCGGCCGCTGAAAGGGAAGCTGCAGACAGTCGTGACATACACGAGTATAATGCGATAATTCCAGTGGACTTCAAAGCGAGTGGTGTACTGGAGAAAAACAAGAAGTGGGGTAATGGCCTGCAACAATTTTTGGAGTTCAAGCACCAGCTTACGATTTCACCGATATCCAATGTGACAAACTACATGTCAAATTTCCATTACTTTAAGAGGTACCTCAGTGGGAGTGGCATATTTGGTGTTTCTGGTACATTAGGAGGTAAGGCAGATCAGGACTTTCTGGCAAGACATTATAAAACAAAGAGTTACACTGTACCTGCACATCGCCATAAAAGGGTGGTTGAGCTTCCAGTCGTCCAGGTGAAAGGTGGAAATCACCAGTGGATCCAGACTATTTGTGAAACTTCATGGAAAGTAGCAGAGAGAGGACAAGTGGTCTTGGTAATTTGTGAAGATGTTAAAACGGCAAATGAGCTACATGAGAAAATACAAGATGGAGGCAGATTTAAGCCAGAACAGATTACTCTGTACACAATCAGCGAGAAGCACAACATTGAAAAAGAGAAATTCCGTGCAGGCAGAATCATCATTGCCACAAATCTCGGAGGACGGGGGACAGACATAAAGGTTGATGAAAGTGTGAATGAGTGTGGTGGTCTTTTCGTTCTTCTTACTCACTTTCCACACAACCGAAGAGTGGAGAAACAAGTATTTGGTCGTACATCTCGAAAAGGCAATCCTGGGATGGTCCAGATGGTCGTGAACTGTGATCATCTCGCACCCGCTTACCAAGGTCAGTCTGTGGAAATCATGCGACAACTAAGAGAGGATTATGAAATTAAACGAATCCAAGACATGGAAAGTGATGAGCTGGTTGAAATAAACCTAAAGGAAAACCTGTTTTCCACATTTTGTACTTTGCTGAAGGAGTTTGATGGGCATTACACACAGCAAGAAAAACAGGACCCCATGCAGCTGCAGCTCAATAATATTCCTGATTGCTTTACACATCATCAGCCTAAGTTTGATTATCAGCCTGCCATCAACGCTATGAAAGAATCCTGGGCCTTGTGGTTGACCCTTCATGAGGAGCACATCAATAGGCATGATGACGTCAGTCAACTTCAAGCAGACCTTACCAGAACGATGAAGGAAACAAGTGGAAAGCTGCTGCAAGGAGAATGCGATAATTTCTATGATCACGTCAGACAGGCAATTGTAAGAACTGACCTACACTGCCGAAACAAATCCAGCAATGACTATGGAGCTATATCCTATTGGCAAAAAGTTGCAAACTCTGACCCACACTACAAGGCTGTGGCTCTCTATAACCAGGCGTACATCACCATCAACCTCGGCAAGGGGAATTATAAAGCAGACGCTATGAACCTGCTGAAAGATGCAAAGAAGTCCATTGACGTCTACATCTCAGAAGTCTCAAACACAATGATCTCATGTAACTTATCAGTCAGTGGTAACAAAGATCAGAGCACAGACAGCAACAACTTTCAGAGTCAAATGGAGGCCCGAATGAACATCTTTAAGTCTTGGATGACGTACATTGATAACGCATTGATTAAACTTAAAGAGCTGGAGAAAAACAACAGTGACGCCATTACAGAGGACTGTTCAGTCTATGCGCTTTCCGAAGAAAAGAATTTCATCGTCACAAATGAGCTGAGATCGTTATACGACTACGGCCTCGGTGTTGTTTTTGAGGTGAAACAGAAGCCCAAGTTTTGCATTGATGCTCTGATATGTTTCATACTCGGGGTGGTACAGGTGCTCGCTGGGGTTCTTGTTTGTGCGCTGACACTTGGAGCAGCCAGCCAGTTTGGAATGGGCCTGATTTCAGAAGGAGTGTCTGACATGATCAGTGGAATAGAGGGGATGATAAAGGGCACATTCGATTGGGTGTCATGGGCAATATCGAAGAGTATCAGCATCGGGCTTTCTTTGCTAACGGCTGGGTTTAGCGTTATCAAGAAAGCAGTTACCTCAGTGTTTAAAGTGACAAAAAGTCTCCTCAATGGTACAAAGTCTTTCTCTGCTGTTGCCTCTGACTTCATCAAATCAGGAAAGGCAATGTTTACTTCAGTCAAAGGAAGCGTTCAGTCTGGTTTATCATCCCTCAGTAAGGAAACTTTTAAGTCTGCAATGAAGAACATGACATCTTCTACAGCGCTCAGACAGAACTTCAAATATGCGACTAAATACGCAGTTCAGGAAATCGGGAAAAAGTCTGTGCTCAATGCCATGAACTACGCAATCGATGCAGCGCTTCAGGAAGTCTTTAAGAAGATTTTACTAAGAACTTTTGAGAACGTTGTTACTTCATCAGTGAAGCAGAACAGTAAACTGGATCAGACTCTTGTCGAATTGATCAGCTCAGGTGTTCCGAAAGCTGCCCTGAAAAAAGAGAATTTCAAGATTGACCAGAAATATGAGAAGCAAATTAAAAAATCAGTCGATCTGCTCTGCGAAGAGATAATTCCTGAAATCATACTGGACTGTACCACAGCACGGGAGGTTATCAGCAAACTCTCTGAGGTGTGTGAAGCAGCAACAGAGGTTATGAATAAAGCGAAACTGTCAGGTGTGCTTGAAACCGCTAAGCTCGCTCTGAAAGTAGCCGAGTACACAACAAGTTTCGTTCAAATATTGGGTGCCGTACCAACAAAGGAGATAATAGACCAGAAATTTGTTCCTGAATTACTGGAGAGCATCAGTGAGCTTCAGAAAGACATGACAAAATATGACCAAGATGGACGACACAATTTATATGATGTGCAACGCCTTAGAGGAGAACTGCTACAGATCATCGCTCAAAAGGTTTCTGAGCAATTCATCAAATCCTGTTCTGAACATATAACTTCTTTAATGACCAGCACATTTAAGAGTCAGCTGAGCAATGCTGCTGGACAGGCGTTAGACCACATCATGTGCAGACATAAAACTCAGAGTTTCTTTGATGACCAGAGGCAAAAACACAACAAGAAATCTGCGAGCCACAAGGAAGTGGATCAGCTGTCAGATGAGGACAAAACAAAGCTAATGCAGTATACAGAAGATATGAGCAAAGCCGATCATCCCGCTACAGCCCTCGATGTGTACATGCTCACAAAAAGTAACCTGCTCGATGGAAAAGGAATTCAACTCACTGTCGTTGATGAAAATGGAAAACAGCTCACTGAGGAACGTTACCCAGGAACCAACAAATCAGCAGGCGATATAAAACTGAGGTTAACCAAATCCACAAAAGCCCTGGACCCAGCACAGTAAGACTCATAGCTTAGAGCATTATACAGCTCACTTATAGAAATAAATTCCAGTGTTAATGTGTATGAACATTGTGTACTGAACATAGTCACTTTTAATTTTAAAAACAGAGCCGGTGCACAGCTGTACAGCGGCCAGTTCGACATTGTACAGGATGATGGCAGGATAATCAGCGTCGACTCGGATCATCAGAATGCTCTTTATCATGCAGTAGCACAAGCAACTGGCAGCAAGACAGAAGACCCAAAGAAAGAAGCTTTGATGCTACGTGAGAAAGTGAAAAATGAGGTGAGCACACTTAATTTATGGCTCTGATTCCTTCATGGGCAGCGTGTGCACATCCTGAGAGCAAAAGCCAGGTTTTAGCTGTCGATCTGCTCAGATTTACTGATGCACTGAAATCACTGGCTGTTTCTCAGATAGATAGATAGATAGATAGATAGATAGATAGATAGATAGATCACTTTATTCATTCACAAAGAATGAATCATTACTAGAGAAGTTTATCACCAAGTTACCTTTTAGGAACAAGAGTGGAGAATGCGGGTTCTTCGCCGACCAGGCTCACGTCTCCTCCTGAAGAAATATGGAACAAAATCACTGTAAGGAATAAAACACTCACAGGGGGTGCTGTTACAGGAAAATAATCAATAACTGGGTGGTGTGATGAAGCAGAGTTATTGTTACCACCCCAAAGTTGATTATTTTCCTACAACAGCACGTCCCCAAGGGTTTTATTCCTCTTATACCACAGCAATTTACTAGTTGCAGTTTTTATTTCTTAAATACAGTAACGCATCATACCTTTTAAAGAAATTAGTTCCTGTTGTCACTTACGCTATAGCAGCTATAAACAGTCGTTCCCTCACCAGCCGCTCTTTATTCCCTCTCTTCGAGTTAATAAAAAAATACGCAGCTTGTTACGCACGTTACTGAGAAACAGCAGAGAAGCGTGAACTCCTCTGTCCTGTTACAAAGCGCTGACACTGGAGACTCCTTCCATAAATGATACACGGCGCTATGTTATCACGATAAATTACTGCTCTTCGTTCTTGTTGGTGATTCAGCAGTTGATATGGATATATGATTTATGAGATATATGTATAATTAGTGTTTTTGTGGCTTGTGGACACATTTAAACACACGAGAAACATCTGTTTCTGTCCTGACCAATCAGTGTAGCGTGTTACTCAGCCACCTGCACATGTGACGAGAGATGATCAGGACTGTGTTTAATCTCACACTCTTCATTTCTCATTAGATCCAGACGAACCTTGAATCGTACGTGCCCATGCTTAATCTCCAGAGAGGATACGACTTCTCTCAGAAAAACCCCAAGAAATACGCCATAACTAGAGGAAGTAAACAGGAGACAGACGCTGCGCTGCAGGAATACTTACAGAGTGTTAAGTTCATCAGAAGTGAGGAATGTATCCTCATCAAAATGTACCATCTCGGATTTGTTGGCGAAAGTAAAAGGTGAAGTATCTGAATGCTGAGTACGGAGATCCACGATAGAGTAAAGGATTAAACTGATACACCAATAAATAATTATAATTTAAGTATTAAAAAATCGTTTAGATGTCCAGGGATGTCATGTGTCCATTTATTTGATTCTGTACAGCTACAGGAGAAGAGCTCGAGGTAGAGCAAACACCCATCTGAGCTCTGAATTAGTTTAAAAAAACAGATTTCATGCTAATTTCATTTATTTCATTAATTTAATTCTCTCTCTCTGTAGTGTTCTAAGTGCACGGAAGTCCAGGAAGAACACCACTGTGACACTAAACACAAGCCATATTCCACCGAAGGACTCCATCAGACAAGCTCAGACGTTCCTGGAAAACTCAAACTCAGTGAACGAGATTAAAAATAAAAACCCGGAGCTTTATAAACTGATCAGCAGCATAAAGACCGACAGTGATGGACAGAACCTGATTGCCATGGAGGTTCTGGGACAAGATCACAGACGAGCTTTAACTACGGGTCCCAGCACCCGCTCACAGACGGCCAGGTAACAGTCGCCCTCGGTGTGTTAACGGTTCCGGATGAAATCCTCATGCAAGGCACTTATACAGAATTCCAGTGAACACTACAGGAATTTTATAGTAGTTTTAAACGTTGGACCTTTTCGGTACAGCATTATAAATGTTAAGCAGTAGATTATTTACTTCATACAAACAGAAAGGAAAAGGTTAAAGAAAAAGGTTTTCTGCTTTTAACATTTGAATTTTTTATTGCAGGAAACTTCTAGCAGACACCATGATCAGCGGAGACGTGGAGCTTCTGCTGAAACGCTGCATGATTCTGCATCACCCGCTCACCTCGCTGAAGCTCAGAGACGCTCTAGGTAAGAACCTGCAGGTGTTAATCCTGCAAAACACGCGAACGGTTCACGCTCCAGCAGACGCGGGGATTTATCAGATAACGCAGAGTTACTGAACGTTACACCACGCTGCTGTTGATTAATTTAATAAATAACGCTGTTAATTAATAACAGCAGCTCTGACAGTAGCGCAGGTTTATATCAATGCGCTCGTTCTAATACGTTATGGTTTCTATAGTAACGGCTCATTCACAGGGACGTGTACAGCGACGCTCCGCTGATAATAAACAGATTAAACACTTGCGTAATATCTGATATGGTGAAAATGTAATCGTTGACAGATTAGATTAGAGAGATTTAAGAGTTTTACTGTCATTCGAGACATATCCAATGAAACAGCTCTCTTTAAGGCCTTGGTGCAACATTACAGAAATCACAGAAGCAGTGAACACACTCGACAACATGTAGCACAAAATTAGAGGAAGGAAAAGTGGCAGCGCACAATGGACAAGACAATAAATACAACACAAGACAATAAATACAACACAAATCATTAAATACAACACAAATCATTAAATACAACACAAGACATTAAATACAACACAAGACATTAAATACAACACAAGACATTAAATACAACACAAGACAATAAATACAACACAAGACAATAAATACAACACAAAACATTAAATACAACACAAATCATTAAATACAACACAAGACAATAAATACAACACAAAACATTAAATACAACACAAATCATTAAATACAACACAAGACATTAAATACAACACAAAACATTAAATACAACACAAGACAATAAATACAACACAAGACAATAAATACAACACAAGACATTAAAAACAACACAAGACATTAAATACAACACAAGACAATAAATACAACACAAATCATTACATACAACACAAGACATTAAATACAACACAAGACAATAAATACAACACAAGACAATAAATACAACACAAGACATTAAAAACAACACAAGACATTAAATACAACACAAGACAATAAATACAACACAAATCATTACATACAACACAAGACATTAAATACAACACACAACACCACACATCTGATGGTCTAAGAGTAGAAGAGCCGTTGCGTTGCTGCACTTGATGATATGTTTTTGTGTAATTCCAGGTGAAAGCAGTCCGTCTGAGAGTCACGTTTTGTCCGATGACGGTATCCGAGGCTACTACAAAGCAGGATACAGAACCCTGGTGTCGGAGTACAGCCGCACGGGAATCCTGGATCAGAACCAGCGTGAGCGTCTGGCCGAGTGGGTGAGTCAGGACCAGCACGAGGACAGGAACACCGAGGAGTACCGCCAGGTTCTGCAGGCATTCCAGTGAACAGCAGATGGAGAACATGTCTGGTGTTAGTATAAATATGATGAAGATGATGATGATGATGGCTATAGAAAGTAGGAAATGATTGATCTCTGAAACTGAAATCGTGTTCACTGCAAAAAATTTTAGCAAGTAAAGATATTTTGTTCTATTAGTAGATAATTTGTTAAGCATTTATTTCTAGAAAGGAGCAACAGAAGAAGAGCATTTAAATCAAAATCAGGATCAGTTGTGTGAAAGAATTCCAATACTGCAGTTTAATTTTTTTGTGATTTTATTGTAGTTACATCAGCAATCATGGTAATAATGTGTGTGTTTGGGGTTTAAATGTGTGGAGGGTCAAAATCTCGTCGGCTGATGTTCACATTACAGCTTTGTAGTGTAGAACAGGAACATAACGACACTTCACGCTTCTGATTAAAAGGTAAAACACGCACTATAAATCATTTTACTTAAAACCGGGTGCTGAGTTTATAATCACATCATTCTTTACTAATCCGTGAGATGAGGAATGAGGAGATTTTACGTTTTACACACGTGTGCTGTAAAACGGTTTGTTATTAATCTGCATGATGCTGGACTTACAGCTGTAACTGATCTCACTTTATGAAAATTTTGCCAATAAAATTTTACTAGTTTATTTTTGTGCCTGTTTTGTTTCTTAAAAATGAGATGGAAAAATTTGACAAACAGTCTGGACCAATCAAACGGCTGGATAGGTTTGGACACACCCACTCATTATCATATAAGCAGCGAGGAAAATAGGAAAGAGAGAAATGAATAAACGTTGTGGATTTGATCACATAGACAGAGTAAGAAGGTGTTTTTACAGTTTTAGATTTTGAAGAATTAAGAATCACTCTGTAATCAGTGTTTGTATTCGGTTATAAATTTAACTTATTAGACAGCTGATTAAATTGGTTTGTATCTTTAGCAATGCAGCATTGCTGGAGCTTCGAGCCCAGGGACTGTATGTGCAGTAAACTGTATGAGTGGAAACCACGGTGCCATTTATTCCCGTCGTGTGGTTTTGAGGTCTGGTTTTGGGTTGGAAACTGGAGCCAGAGTCTGCGCAGTAGATCCGGCCGGATGGACAGCAGATCCGAAGATCCGGCTCTCGCCCACAGTGGTGCCAACGTAGAGACTTTTCAGACCCCTTTTAGAGACATTAACTCAAAAAAGTGACAAATCTAGTGACTTTCATACGTTAGGGACTGTCCTGAACTCGACACGACTCTCCGGCTCTCATCACAGCTGCTGATCAATGGGCAAATTCACTCCACTCACCATCAGTGTGTGACTCCTGACTGTGCATCGTGCTTGTGACCAATCACTGATCACCATTATTCCCAACAACCAATCACTGAGCACCATTATTCCCAACAACCAATCACTGATCACC
>JAKKZM010000057.1:0-16550 GCA_037576825.1 Pangasius krempfi | reverse complement strand
CTATTTTCTGTCAAACAAATAAACCCCGACATGCGCACATTCATTATGGTATAGTACATAATATGCATAATATAGCATTATGGTTTAGTACATATTATGTATTATATTACATAATGGTTTAAATACATTACATTAAATATCAACATATTAGGAACTTACCCACTCAAGAAACCAGTTCATGAAATTTGGTAGGACATAACATGTTTTATAAACAGAAAATTCTCAACAACATTAATTATATTATGAACTCTAGGACATTAAATGTAGTAAGAGATCACCAACCCTGTATACCTAAAGACATACGATTCATGATAGAATCAAGGACATAACTGGGAAGTTATATAACTTGCACTATTACTGGCATCTGGTTCCTATTTCAAGTCCATAACTTGGCCATTTAGCTAATCTTGAATTTCCTGGCATAGCTCTTGGTGTAGTGCTGAATAGCACAAACCCCCCATGCCAAGGCGTTCATTTAAAGGCATGGGGTTTTTTTAATTTTTAGGTCACTTTCATCTGACATAGTTCATGCATAACTCCCAATGTCCAAGAAGGTAGTACATAAATCTTGTTTAAGTATAGAATATGTAATGCTTCCTTAGACATACTTGAAATAATTACATAAGTCTCTATCAGGTGCATATCTTTATTACTATTAATCCCCATATATCTAAGATTCCCCCCCGCCTCGCGCGCGACAAACCCCCCTACCCCCCATGCCGAACAAGTCCTAATTGATCCTGTCAAACCCCTAAAGCAGGTAAGGCTCGATTGGCATTATCAGCAAAGTAGAAATGCATGCTGATATATAGTGTTATAAATTTAAATTATATTATATAGCTAGTGTAGCTTAAACCAAAGCATAACACTGAAGATGTTAAGATGAACCCTAGAAAAGTTCCACGGGCATAAAGGCTTGGTCCTGGCTTTACTATCAGCCTTAGCCCAATTTATACATGCAAGTATCCGCATCCCTGTGAGAATGCCCTCAATCCCCCGCCCGGGGACGAGGAGCAGGCATCAGGCACATTAACCTTAGCCCAAGACGCCTTGCTACGCCACACCCCCAAGGGAATTCAGCAGTAATAAACATTAAGCCATAAGTGTAAACTTGACTTAGTTAGGGCCAAAAGGGTCGGTAAAATTCGTGCCAGCCACCGCGGTTATACGAAAGACCCTAGTTGATAGCTACGGCGTAAAGGGTGGTTAAGGGACATAAAAATAAAGCTAAAGACCCTCTAAGCCGTCATACGCACCCCGGGGGCACGAAACCCTAACACGAAAGTAGCTTTAAACAAATTAAACCTGACCCCACGAAAGCTAAGAAACAAACTGGGATTAGATACCCCACTATGCTTAGCCCTAAACTTAGATGTACTTTTACACACACATCCGCCCGGGTACTACGAGCACAGCTTAAAACCCAAAGGACTTGGCGGTGTCTCAGACCCACCTAGAGGAGCCTGTTCTAGAACCGATAACCCCCGTTAAACCTCACCACTTCTTGTTTTCCCCGCCTATATACCGCCGTCGTCAGCTTACCCTGTGAAGGCCTAACAGTAAGCAAAATGGGCCCGCCCAAAAACGTCAGGTCGAGGTGTAGCGCACGAAGTGGGAAGAAATGGGCTACATTTTCTACAACAGAATATTACGAATGGCACTCTGAAACAAATGCCTGAAGGTGGATTTAGTAGTAAAAAGCAAATAGAGCGTCCTTTTGAATTAGGCTCTGAGACGCGCACACACCGCCCGTCACTCTCCCCTCACATATTAAACCCAAACCTAACATTCCTAATTAGATATTTTCTAACGCGGGGAGGCAAGTCGTAACATGGTAAGTGTACCGGAAGGTGCACTTGGAATAATCAGGGCGTGGCTGAGATAGCTAAGCATCTCCCTTACACCGAGAAGACATCCATGCAAGTTGGATCGCCCTGAGCTAAACAGCTAGCTTAACTACCAAAATAACCAAAACAACATTAAAACACTTTACTTAAACCACAATATGCCAAACTAAAACATTCTACCGCCCCAGTATGTGAGACAGAAAAGGCACTAACCCCAAAGCCATAGAAAAAGTACCGCAAGGGAACGCTGAAAGAGAAATGAAACAACTCATTTAAGCATAATAAAGCAGAGACTAACCCTCGTACCTTTTGCATCATGATTTAGCCAGCCCCCCTGAGCAAAGCGTGCTTTAGTTCAAAGCCCCGAAACTAAGTGAGCTACCCCGAGACAGCCTATTAATTAGGGCCAACCCGTCTCTGTGGCAAAAGAGTGGGAAGAGCTCCGGGTAGAGGTGACAAACCTACCGAACTTAGTTATAGCTGGTTGCCTAAGAAATGAATAGAAGTTCAGCCTCGCGCTCCTCAACTCATAGATATTTTTTAAATTACGAGCCAGAGAAACGTGCGACAGTCAGTCAGAGGGGGTACAGCCCCTCTGAAACAGGATACAACCTCACCAGGTGGTTAAAGATTATATTAAATAAGATATGCCGCTCTAGTGGGCCTAAAAGCAGCCACCTAGGCAGAAAGCGTTAAAGCTCCGGCGGATCAAAAATCCATTATCCAAATATTATATCTAAAACCCCTAATTATATTAGGCCGCTCCATGCCTACATGGAAGAGATACTGCTAAAATGAGTAATAAGAAGGAACCCCCTTCTCCAAGCCTACGTGTATGCTAGACCGGACCCCCCACTAGCAATTACCGAGCCCAATCAAAGAGGGCAATGTGACCATATCAAAAACCAAGAAATTCTCACATAACCCAATCGTTAACCCCACACCGGAAGGCCAAACTAAGGAAAGACTAAAAGAAAAGGAAGGAACTCGGCAAACATAAGCCTCGCCTGTTTACCAAAAACATCGCCTCCTGCAAAAATCAATGTATAGGAGGTCTTGCCTGCCCAGTGACAAGTTAAACGGCCGCGGTATTTTGACCGTGCGAAGGTAGCGCAATCACTTGTCTTTTAAATGAAGACCTGTATGAATGGTGGAACGAGGGCTTAACTGTCTCCCTTTTCAAGTCAATGAAATTGATCTGCCCGTGCAGAAGCGGACATACAAATACAAGACGAGAAGACCCTTTGGAGCTTAAGATACAAGATCAACTATGTCAAGAACCCCAAAATTACGTTAAACTAAATAGCTAACTGATCCCTATCTTCGGTTGGGGCGACCACGGGAGAAAATAAAGCTCCCATGCGGACTGGGGTTATACCCTAAAACCAAGAAAGACATCTCTAAGTCACAGAACATCTGACCATAAAGATCCGGCCTAACCCGCCGACCAACGGACCAAGTTACCCTAGGGATAACAGCGCAATCCCCTTTCAGAGTCCATATCGACAAGGGGGTTTACGACCTCGATGTTGGATCAGGACATCCTAATGGTGCAGCCGCTATTAAGGGTTCGTTTGTTCAACGATTAAAGTCCTACGTGATCTGAGTTCAGACCGGAGCAATCCAGGTCAGTTTCTATCTGTAATGCCACTCTTCCTAGTACGAAAGGACCGGAAAAAGGGGGCCCATATTATAAATACGCCCCGCCCTAACTTAATGACATCAACTAAATTAAACAAAAGGAGGGCATAACCCCACATCAAGATAAGATTATTAAGATGGCAGAGCCCGGTAATTGCAAAAGGCCTAAGCCCTTTCAACCGGAGGTTCAAATCCTCCTCTTAATTATGATTACCCTTCTAGTCACGCACGTAATCAACCCCCTAGCCTACATTGTACCAGTCTTACTAGCAGTCGCCTTCCTCACCTTAATTGAACGAAAAGTCCTAGGATATATACAACTACGTAAGGGCCCCAACGTAGTAGGCCCCTACGGACTACTTCAACCAATTGCAGACGGCGTCAAACTATTTATTAAAGAACCCGTTCGCCCTTCAACTGCCTCCCCCTTCCTATTTCTTGCCACCCCAATATTAGCCCTCACCCTGGCCATATTATTATGAGCACCCATACCCATCCCCCACCCAGTGACTGACCTAAATCTCGGCATGCTATTTATTTTAGCCCTCTCCAGTCTAGCAGTTTACTCCATTCTAGGGTCAGGATGAGCATCTAACTCAAAATATGCCCTAATTGGGGCCCTCCGAGCAGTTGCCCAAACCATTTCCTACGAAGTCAGCTTAGGCCTAATTTTATTATCAATTATTGTCTTCACAGGGGGTTTCACCCTACAAATATTTAATATAACCCAAGAAGCAATTTGACTCCTTTTCCCAGCCTGGCCCCTAGCCGCCATATGATATATCTCCACCCTAGCAGAAACAAACCGGGCCCCCTTTGATCTCACAGAAGGAGAATCAGAACTAGTATCAGGCTTCAACGTAGAATATGCCGGAGGCCCATTCGCCCTATTTTTCCTGGCCGAATACGCTAACATCCTCCTAATAAATACACTATCGACCATTCTATTTTTAGGCACAACCTACACTCCAACCACCCCAGAACTTGCTTCAATCAACATTATAACAAAAGCTGCATTACTATCTATATTATTCCTCTGAGTACGTGCCTCTTACCCCCGCTTCCGCTACGATCAACTAATACACCTAGTATGAAAAAATTTTTTACCAATAACACTAGCCCTCCTTTTATGACATGCCGCCCTACCAATTGCATTCATGGGCCTACCACCCCAACTATAAAGGAGCTGTGCCTGAATGCCCAAGGACCACTTTGATAGAGTGATTTACGGAGGTTAAAATCCCCCCGGCTCCTTAGAAAGAAGGGACTCGAACCCATATTGTGGAGATCAAAACCCCAAGTGTTTCCATTACACCACTTCCTAGTAAGATCAGCTAAATTAAGCTTTTGGGCCCATACCCCAAAAATGTAGGTTAAAATCCTTCTCTTACCAATGAGCCCCTACGTCATCACAATTTTACTATCAAGTCTAGGCCTGGGCACAGCCCTGACATTCATGAGCTCCCATTGACTACTCGCCTGGATAGGCCTTGAAATCAACACACTAGCAATTCTACCCCTGATAGCACAACACCACCACCCCCGGGCAGTGGAAGCCACTACCAAATATTTTCTAGCCCAAGCTGCTGCCGCAGCAACTATCCTATTTGCCAGCACTATTAACGCCTGAGCTACAGGAGAGTGAAATATCTACTGCTTAACCCACCCCATTGCAACCACACTAATTACCATAGCACTAGCACTAAAAGTAGGCCTAGCCCCCGTCCACTTCTGAATGCCACCCGTAATACAAGGCCTAGATCTCCCTACCGGACTAATTATGGCCACCTGACAAAAACTAGCACCCTTTGCATTAATTATTCAAATAGCCCCATCCGCCCACCCCCAACTACTAACCACCCTGGGCCTACTATCAGTATTTATTGGCGGCTGAGGGGGTCTAAACCAGACCCAACTACGAAAAATTCTAGCCTACTCATCCATCGCCCACCTAGGCTGAATAATCGTTATTGTTCAGTACAAACCACAACTAACCGTCCTAACCCTAATTATTTACATCATCATAACAGCAGCAACCTTCCTAACATTTAAATTAATATCCGCCACAAAAATTAATACATTAGCAATAACCTGATCCAAAGCCCCCCTCATCACAACCACAGCAGCCCTCGCACTCTTATCCTTAGGAGGCCTCCCCCCACTAACAGGTTTCATACCAAAATGGTTAATTTTGCAAGAGTTAACTACACAAGGACTTCCCCTGACCGCAACCATCATAGCCCTCAGTGCCCTACTAAGCCTATACTTTTATTTACGATTATGCTACGCCATAACTCTAACAATTTCACCAAATATAAATAATTCTCTAGCCCCCTGACGCCTACAAAATACACAAAACACAACTCCCCTAGCCATATTTATAACCACAGCCCTACTCCTCCTTCCACTAACCCCCCTAGCCCAAGCACTAATCAACTAGAGACTTAGGATAATACTAGACCAAAAGCCTTCAAAGCTTTAAGTAGGAGTGAAAATCTCCTAGTCCCTGTGTAAGACTTGCAGGACTCTATCCCACATCTTCTGAATGCAACCCAGACACTTTAATTAAGCTAAAGCCTTACTAGATGAGAAGGCCTCGATCCTACAAACTCCTAGTTAACAGCTAGACGCTCAAGCCAGCGAGCATTCATCTACTTTCCCCGCCTCAATAGTTAAAGGCGGGGAAAGCCCCGGCAGGCAATTAGCCTGCATCTTTGGATTTGCAATCCAACGTGTAATACACCACAAGACTTATGATAGGAAAAGGACTTAAACCTTTGTTCATGGAGCTACAATCCACCGCCTAACCCTCGGCCATCCTACCTGTGACGATCACGCGCTGATTTTTCTCAACTAATCATAAAGACATTGGTACCCTTTATCTAGTATTCGGTGCCTGAGCCGGAATAGTTGGTACAGCCCTTAGCCTATTAATTCGGGCAGAGCTAGCCCAGCCCGGTGCCCTCCTGGGCGACGACCAAATTTATAATGTTATTGTCACTGCCCATGCCTTCGTAATAATTTTCTTTATAGTAATACCAATCATAATCGGAGGCTTCGGAAACTGACTTGTTCCCCTAATAATTGGAGCGCCAGACATAGCATTTCCCCGAATAAATAATATGAGTTTTTGACTACTCCCGCCTTCCTTCTTACTACTGCTCGCCTCATCTGGGGTTGAAGCAGGAGCAGGGACAGGGTGAACTGTCTATCCACCCCTAGCTGGAAATCTTGCACATGCCGGAGCTTCCGTAGATTTAACTATTTTCTCCCTCCATCTAGCAGGGGTATCATCTATTCTAGGGGCCATTAACTTTATTACAACTATTATTAACATGAAACCTCCAGCAATTTCACAATACCAAACACCTCTATTTGTATGGGCTGTACTAATTACAGCTGTACTTCTGCTGCTATCTCTACCCGTGCTAGCCGCCGGCATCACAATACTTCTAACAGATCGAAATTTAAATACTACATTCTTTGATCCTGCGGGAGGAGGAGATCCCATTCTATACCAACACCTTTTCTGATTCTTTGGCCACCCAGAAGTATATATTTTAATTTTACCAGGATTTGGAATAATCTCCCACATTGTAGCTTATTATGCCGGCAAAAAAGAACCATTCGGTTACATGGGAATAGTATGGGCCATAATGGCTATTGGCCTCCTAGGCTTCATCGTTTGAGCCCACCACATATTCACAGTAGGAATAGACGTAGATACTCGAGCATACTTTACATCTGCAACAATAATTATTGCAATTCCAACCGGGGTTAAAGTATTTAGCTGGCTCGCCACTCTGCACGGAGGTTCAATCAAATGAGAGACACCACTACTCTGAGCCCTCGGCTTCATCTTCCTCTTTACAGTTGGGGGACTTACCGGAATTGTCCTAGCCAATTCATCATTAGATATTGTATTACATGATACCTATTATGTAGTAGCCCACTTCCACTATGTACTATCAATAGGCGCTGTATTTGCCATTATAGGAGCTTTCGTCCACTGATTCCCCCTCTTCACAGGATATACTATGCACGACACCTGAACAAAAATTCACTTCGGAACAATGTTTGTAGGTGTAAATCTTACTTTCTTCCCACAACACTTCCTAGGACTAGCTGGAATGCCACGACGATATTCAGACTACCCAGATGCCTACTCACTATGAAATATCATCTCATCTATTGGCTCCCTAGTATCCCTAGTAGCAGTTGTAATATTCCTCTACATCCTATGAGAAGCTTTTACTGCCAAACGAGAGGTTCTTTCCGTCGAACTAACCTCCACAAACGTGGAATGACTGCACGGATGTCCACCGCCCTACCACACATTTGAAGAACCCGCCTTCGTGCAGGTACAAACAAACTAACGAGAAAGGAAGGAATCGAACCCCCGTAAACTAGTTTCAAGCCAGTCACATAACCACTCTGTCACTTTCTTCCATAAGATACTAGTAAAAATGAATATTACTCTGCCTTGTCAAGGCAAAATTGTAGGTTAAAATCCTGCGTATCTTAAGCTTCACAGCTTAATGGCACATCCCTCACAACTAGGATTCCAAGACGCGGCCTCCCCTGTAATAGAAGAACTTCTGCACTTCCACGACCATGCTTTAATAATTGTTTTCCTAATTAGCACCCTAGTCTTATATATTATTGTCGTAATAGTTACCACTAAACTTACTAATAAATACATTCTAGACTCTCAAGAAATTGAAATTGTCTGAACCATCCTTCCAGCAGTAATCCTCATCCTAATTGCCCTTCCTTCTCTTCGAATTCTCTACCTAATAGATGAAGTTAATGATCCCCACCTAACAGTAAAAGCTATGGGCCATCAATGATACTGAAGCTACGAATACACAGACTACGAAGATTTAGCTTTTGACTCTTACATAATCCCAACACAAGACCTGGCCCCCGGACAATTCCGACTTCTTGAAACTGACCACCGAATAGTAATTCCAATAGAATCTCCAATTCGGGTCCTAGTATCAGCTGAAGACGTCCTACACTCCTGGGCCGTTCCAGCGCTAGGCATTAAAATAGACGCTGTCCCAGGACGATTAAATCAAACCTCTTTTATTACCTCTCGCCCAGGAGTATTTTATGGACAATGTTCTGAAATTTGTGGAGCAAATCACAGCTTCATGCCCATCGTTGTAGAAGCCGTCCCTCTAGAACACTTCGAGAATTGATCCTCCCTTATGCTTGAAGACGCCTCACTGGAAAGCTAAATAGGGATTAGCGTTAGCCTTTTAAGCTAAAGATTGGTGGCCCCCAACCACCTCCAGTGACATGCCACAATTAAATCCCGCCCCATGATTTGCAATTCTTGTATTCTCGTGACTAATTTTCCTAACAGTAATTCCCCGCAAAGTTCTAAATCACACCTTCACAAACGAAATTACAATATTAAGTACTGAAAAACTTAAATCAGACACCTGAAATTGACCATGGCACTAAACCTATTTGACCAATTTATAAGCCCCACACATCTGGGTATTCCCCTAATTGCCATCGCACTTACACTGCCTTGAATTCTGGTCCCCTCCCCCACCAACCGCTATCAAAATAACCGACTAATCTCCCTGCAAAGCTGATTCATTAAAACTTTTACACAACAACTATTAACCCCCCTAAATCAAGGGGGACACAAATGAGCAATAATCTTGGCCTCCCTAATAATTTTTATCCTTACACTAAATATTTTAGGCCTATTGCCCTACACATTTACCCCCACAACTCAACTATCACTGAACATGGGACTAGCCGTACCCCTATGATTGGCCACAGTTATTATTGGACTCCGAAATCAGCCTACCGCAGCCCTAGGTCATCTCCTGCCAGAAGGAACTCCTGCCCCGCTGATCCCAGTCCTAATTATTATCGAAACAATTAGCCTATTTATCCGACCCCTCGCACTAGGTGTACGACTTACAGCCAACCTTACAGCAGGGCATTTACTAATTCAACTAATTTCAACCGCAACAATTACCCTGCTCCCCATAATGACCACAGTGGCCGCACTTACTGCCATTCTTCTAGTACTACTAACCCTGCTAGAAGTAGCAGTAGCTATTATTCAAGCCTACGTATTTGTTTTACTATTAAGCCTATACTTACAAGAAAACGTCTAATGGCCCACCAAGCACACGCATATCATATGGTTGATCCAAGCCCATGGCCCTTGACCGGGGCAGTAGCTGCTCTTCTAATAACATCAGGTCTAGCAATCTGATTTCACTTTCACTCAACAACCCTAATATCATTAGGACTAGTACTATTACTCCTCACCATATATCAATGGTGACGAGACATTGTCCGAGAAGGCACTTTCCAAGGACACCACACACCTCCCGTCCAAAAAGGCCTACGATATGGAATAATTCTCTTTATCACCTCAGAAGTATTCTTCTTCCTTGGTTTCTTCTGAGCCTTCTACCATTCCAGCCTAGCCCCAACGCCCGAACTAGGAGGATGCTGGCCCCCCACCGGAATTACAACACTAGACCCATTCGAAGTGCCACTTCTCAACACCGCCGTACTTCTAGCATCAGGTGTAACAGTAACATGATCCCACCACAGCCTAATAGAAGGAGAGCGTAAACAAGCAATCCAATCGCTCGCCCTAACAATTCTTCTAGGCTTCTACTTCACAGCCCTCCAGGCCATAGAATATTATGAAGCCCCCTTCACTATTGCCGACGGAGTCTATGGCTCAACCTTCTTTGTAGCAACAGGCTTCCACGGACTGCACGTCATCATTGGTTCGACCTTCCTTGCTGTCTGCCTCCTCCGGCAAATCCAATATCATTTTACATCAGAACACCACTTTGGATTCGAAGCAGCCGCCTGATACTGACACTTCGTAGACGTAGTATGACTATTCCTATATGTCTCTATTTACTGATGAGGCTCATATCTTTCTAGTATTTAAAGCTAGTACGAGTGACTTCCAATCACCTAGTCTTGGTTAAAATCCAAGGAAAGATAATGAATTTGATCATAGCTATTTTACTCATTACCACAGCCCTCTCCATAATCTTAGCCCTAGTTTCATTCTGACTACCCCAAATAAATCCAGACGCAGAAAAACTCTCCCCCTACGAATGCGGCTTTGATCCACTGGGCTCAGCACGCCTCCCTTTTTCCTTACGTTTTTTCCTAATCGCCATCCTATTTCTCCTATTTGATTTAGAAATTGCCCTCCTACTCCCCCTACCCTGGGGTAATCAATTACCCGACCCCACCTACACCCTACTATGAGCTGCAACCGTCCTCATCCTATTAACACTAGGCCTAATTTATGAGTGAGTACAAGGAGGCCTAGAATGAGCCGAATAGGGAGTTAGTCCAAATATAAGACCTCTGATTTCGGCTCAGAAGACCGCGGTTCAAATCCGTGACCCCCTTATGACACCAGTATACTTCAGCTTCACCTCAGCATTTACCTTAGGGCTCATGGGCCTAGCCTTCCACCGCACCCACCTCCTATCAGCCCTTTTATGTCTAGAAGGCATAATATTATCCCTATTCATCGCCCTAGCTCTATGAATATTACAATTAGAATCAACTACCTTTTCCGCAGCCCCAATCCTCCTACTAGCCTTCTCAGCCTGCGAAGCCGGGGCAGGACTTGCCCTACTAGTTGCCACAGCCCGAACTCATGGAACAGATCGACTACAAGCCCTAAATCTTCTACAATGCTAAAAATTTTAATCCCAACAATCATATTATTTCCCACAATTTGGCTTTCCTCCTCAAAATGACTTTGAACAACCACAACACTCCAAAGTCTAATCATTGCCTTAGCCAGCCTCAACTGAATCAAATGGTCCTCAGAAACAGGTTGAACCTCCTCCAATCTGTATATGGGCACAGATCCCCTATCAACACCTCTACTAGTACTCACCTGTTGGCTCCTCCCCCTAATAATTCTTGCCAGCCAAAATCACGTCAAAACAGAACCCATTGCCCGCCAACGAACCTACATTACCCTATTAGCCTCACTACAAACCTTCCTAATTATGGCATTTGGGGCCACCGAAATTATTATATTCTACGTTATATTTGAAGCAACTCTCATTCCAACTTTAATTATTATTACTCGTTGAGGAAATCAGGCTGAACGATTAAGCGCAGGAACATATTTTCTATTTTATACCCTAGTAGGCTCCCTCCCTCTACTAGTAGCCCTCCTTCTCTTACACCAAAATACAGGAACCCTATCAATACTTATTATTCAGTACTCACAACCTCTAATCCTAAATTCTTGAGGAGATAAAATCTGATGGGCAGGATGCTTAATTGCCTTCTTAGTAAAAATGCCACTGTATGGTGTGCACCTATGACTACCAAAAGCCCACGTAGAGGCCCCCGTGGCAGGATCAATAGTACTAGCAGCAATCTTACTAAAACTTGGGGGCTACGGCATAATGCGAATAATGGTTATCCTAGATCCTTTATCCAAAAATATAGTATATCCCATTATTGTATTAGCCCTATGGGGCGTAATTATAACAGGATCTATCTGTTTACGACAAACAGACCTAAAATCATTAATCGCCTATTCATCCGTTAGTCATATAGGCCTGGTAGCAGGAGGAATTCTAATTCAAACCCCATGAGGATTTACCGGAGCCCTAGTATTAATAATTGCTCACGGCCTAGTCTCCTCCGCCCTATTCTGCCTAGCCAACACAACCTACGAACGAACCCACAGCCGAACAATAATTCTGGCTCGCGGACTACAAATTATTTTCCCACTAACAGCCACATGATGATTCATTTCAAATTTAGCAAATCTAGCTTTACCCCCCTTACCTAACCTGATAGGAGAACTAGTAATCATCACAGCAATATTTAATTGATCACCATGAACACTGGCCCTGACTGGAGCAGGAACCCTAATTACCGCGGCCTACTCTCTATACCTCTTCTTAATAACTCAACGAGGCCCACTCCCACATCATATCATTAACTTACAGCCCTTCCACACACGAGAGCACCTACTAATAACACTCCACCTCCTCCCAGTAATCCTCCTCATTACAAAACCCGAAATCATATGAGGTTGATGATACTGTAGATATAGTTTAACACAAAACATTAGATTGTGGTTCTAAAAATAGAGGTTAAATTCCCCTTATCCACCGAAAGAGGCCCGAGGCAGTAAGGATTGCTAATCCTCATCCCCATGGTTAAACTCCATGGCTCATTCGAAGCTTCTAAAGGATAATAGTTCATCCGTTGGTCTTAGGAACCAAAAACTCTTGGTGCAACTCCAAGTAGCAGCTATGGTAAATACTATTATAACTACCACCCTACTCCTAACCCTAATTATTTTAACCTGGCCCCTCCTAATAACACTAAATCCAAAACCCCTAAGTCAAGACTGAGCCCTTAAATATGCCAAAACCGCCGTAAGCACCGCATTTTTCATTAATGTCATCCCCCTAATTATTTTTCTAGATCAAGGAACAGAAAGTGTAATTACCACTTGAAACTGAATAAATATCATAAACTTCGACATTAATATTAGCTTCAAGTTTGACCATTACTCACTAATCTTTACCCCAATTGCCCTCTACGTAACATGATCAATTCTAGAGTTCGCATCATGATATATGCACTCCGACCCCTACTTAAACCGATTCTTTAAATATTTATTACTATTCCTAGTAGCTATAATCATTTTAGTTACTGCTAATAATCTATTCCAACTATTTATTGGCTGAGAAGGAGTCGGCATTATATCATTTTTACTAATTGGGTGATGACACGGCCGAGCTGACGCCAACACAGCAGCCCTCCAAGCAGTCCTCTACAATCGAGTTGGAGACGTGGGCCTAATTCTTACTATTGCATGAATTGCAACAAATCTCAACTCATGAGAAATTCCACAAATCTTTCTACTAGCCAAAGAATTTGACATAACACTTCCCCTGATGGGCATTATTCTAGCCGCCACAGGAAAATCCGCCCAATTTGGCCTACACCCCTGATTGCCCTCAGCAATAGAAGGTCCAACTCCAGTATCAGCCCTACTCCACTCAAGCACGATGGTAGTTGCAGGCATTTTTCTGTTAATTCGACTACACCCATTAATAGAAAATAATCAACTAGCCTTAACCACCTGCCTATGCCTGGGCGCCCTAACAACCCTATTTACCGCTGCCTGCGCCCTAACTCAAAATGATATCAAAAAAATTGTGGCATTCTCAACATCAAGCCAACTAGGCCTAATAATAGTCACTATTGGACTAAACCAACCACAACTAGCCTTTTTACACATTTGCACCCACGCCTTTTTTAAAGCCATACTCTTCTTATGCTCTGGCTCAATTATTCACAGCTTGAATGATGAACAAGATATCCGAAAAATAGGGGGCCTACACAAACTAATACCATTCACCTCCTCCTGCTTAATTATTGGCAGCCTCGCACTCACAGGAATGCCCTTCCTAGCAGGTTTCTTTTCAAAAGATGCAATCATCGAAGCCCTCAACACTTCTCACTTAAACGCCTGAGCCCTAGCCCTAACATTAATTGCCACATCCTTCACTGCAGTATATAGCCTCCGGGTTGTATTCTTTGTAACCATGGGCTCCCCCCGGTTTCTATCTTTATCCCCAATCAACGAAAACCATCCCGCAGTAATTGCACCCATTGAACGCCTTGCCTGAGGAAGTATTATTGCAGGACTTATTATCATTTCAAACTTCCTACCATCAAAAACCCCTACCATAACAATACCCCTATCCCTTAAATTAGCAGCTTTAGCCGTCACAATTACAGGCCTTATCATTGCATTAGCCCTGGCCACAGCAACCTCCAAACAAATCAAAATCATCCCCACCCTCACACTTCATAATTTCTCTAATATGCTAGGATTCTTCCCACCGATTATTCATCGGCTCATCCCAAAACTCAACCTCACATTAGGAAAGCAGGCCACTAAACTTGACCGACAATGAATAGAAATAGGACCCAAGGGGCTCCACCCCCTCCACCACTCCTTATCCTCAATATTTGACAATATTGATTCTAATATTATTAAAATTTACCTAACCTTCTACCTGATTTCCACAACCCTAATTATTGCTCTCCTTACCATGCTCTAGACCGCCCGAAGTGTGCCACGACTCAATCCCCGTGTCAATTCTAATACTACAAAAAGACATAACAATAATACCCATGCACACACAACTAATATACCCCCACCAACAGAATACATTAAAGAAACCCCACTAACATCCCCACGCACCACAAAAAATTCCTTGAATTCATCCACAACAACCCAATAATCCCCATAATTACCTCAAAATCACCACACCGCAACTCCCACCCCCAACAAATATATTAAAACATAAACCTTAACAGATCCCGCCCCCCACGTCTCCGGAAAAGGCTCAGCAGCCAAAGCTGCCGAATACGCAAATACCACCAACATTCCACCTAAATAAATTAAAAACAATATTAAACCAACTAACGACCCCCCATGCCCCACCAAAGCCCCACACCCCACCCCCGCCGCCACAGCCAACCCCAAAGCAGCAAAATAAGGTGCAGGATTAGAAGCAACCCCAACCAAACCCACCACCAAACTTAACAAAAGCAAATTAAGAAAATATAACATAATTCTCACCCGGATTTTAACCAGGACTAATGACTTGAAAACCCACCGTTGTAATTCAACTATGAGAACCATGGTCACCCGAAAAACCCACCCCCTATTCAAAATTGCCAACGACGCACTAATTGACCTCCCCGCCCCGTCCAACATCTCTGCATGATGAAATTTTGGCTCCCTCCTATTATTATGTCTTATGGTACAAATCCTAACAGGACTCTTCCTGGCCATACACTATACCTCAGACATCTCAACTGCCTTTTCATCCGTAATACATATTTGCCGAGACGTAAATTACGGATGAACTATCCGCAATCTACATGCCAATGGTGCCTCCTTTTTCTTCATTTGTATTTATTTACATATTGGACGAGGACTATATTATGGCTCCTACTTATATAAAGAAACCTGAAACATTGGAGTAGTACTTCTTCTACTAGTTATAATAACCGCCTTCGTCGGGTACGTACTGCCATGAGGCCAAATATCATTCTGAGGCGCCACAGTAATTACAAATCTCCTATCAGCCGTGCCCTATATGGGGGACGCCCTAGTACAATGAATTTGAGGTGGCTTCTCTGTAGACAACGCAACACTAACACGATTCTTTGCATTCCACTTTCTACTCCCATTTGTGGTTATTGCAGCCACACTACTACATGCTCTATTCCTACACGAAACAGGATCTAACAACCCAATTGGCCTAAACTCCGACGCAGACAAAATTTCCTTTCACCCCTATTTCTCCTACAAAGACGTGCTAGGATTTATGGTTCTCCTCACAGCCCTTGCATCCCTAGCCCTCTTCTCACCAAACCTGCTAGGAGACCCAGAAAACTTCACCCCAGCCAACCCCCTGGTAACCCCGCCCCACATCAAACCAGAATGATACTTCCTATTTGCATACGCCATCTTACGGTCAATTCCCAACAAACTAGGCGGAGTACTAGCCCTGCTATTCTCCATTTTAGTATTAATAATTGTTCCCCTACTACACACTTCCAAACAACAAGGACTCACCTTCCGCCCCCTTTCTCAATTCCTATTCTGAGTCCTAGTAGCAGACGTATTTATCTTAACCTGAATTGGTGGCATACCAGTCGAACATCCATTCATTATTATTGGGCAAATTGCCTCCGTCTTGTACTTCTCCCTATTTCTAGTACTTAATCCCCTAGCAGGATGACTAGAAAACAAACTCCTCAACCTTAATTGCCCTAGTAGCTTAGCCACAAAGCGCCGGTCTTGTAATCCGGAGACCGAAGGTTAAAATCCTTCCTAGTGCCAGAAAAGAGAGATTTTAACTCCCACCCCTAACTCCCAAAGCTAGGATTCTAAATTAAACTATTTTCTGTCAAACAAATAAACCCCGACATGCGCACATTCATTATGGTATAGTACATAATATGCATAATATAGCA
>JAKKZM010000055.1:0-17727 GCA_037576825.1 Pangasius krempfi | reverse complement strand
CTCTGCATAGATGCCTTTGATTGGTCAAACCTTATTCTCTCATTCTGTATCTCTTGCTTTTCAAGAGTGATAACTACTTGTTCCGCATTCAGTTTCACCTTCATTTCTTCTAGCTCATTTTTCAAATTATCATTCATTAGCCTGTTCTTTTCAATGTCTTTTTTCTCCATATTTATGTTTTTTGTCACCTGATCTAGTTCCTGTCTCTTCTGTTTTATTTCGTTACTGTCATTTTCCATTTGTTTTATTTGAGTCTCAAGTTCCATTCTCATCTTTCCAAGTTTATTTTTCTCCTCCAGAATTTCTCTCAAATTCTTTTCCCAATTTTGATTTTGTTCATTCAGTTCATTCTCTTTTCTGTGAAGTAGCATTTTATCAAATGCCCTGCTTTTTCCCTCTTTGGCACACTCTGTTTCATCCAATGAACTTTGTGCATCTTGCCTTTTCTGCCTTGCTTTATTTTTTTGTATTTCTTCCAATTTTACTTCCAGTTCTTCCTTTTGTTGCTTTATTTTGGCACTCATCACTTCTAAGTCACCTCGTTCTTTCATGTTCTTTTCTGCTTTGTTTTCAAGGTCTCTTTGTCTTCGTTGCATCTCTGTCTTTAACATTTTTATCTCTTCTTTCTCCCTCCTAAGAACATCCTTGCTTTGCTCCATTTCTAATTTAATTTGTTGTAACATCTCTCTGATGAGTTCAATTTCTGTAACAAGTCTCTCCATTTCTGTATTCATCACGTTTTCCTCTACTGCTAGTAGTTGGCTTTCTGCCATTCTATTTTCAAAGTGAATCTTGGTGTCTCGTACAATTTCTCTAGTTTGTTCAATCAGGCCAATAAAGCTGATAATCTCACCACTTATCTCTTCTTTTTCTTCCATATCTGAAGTGACTTCTTCAACACTGTTCTCAAATTCCTCTTTTGTTCTTTGTATTTCAGCTTTAACACGTTCTATCCCATACCTCTTCTTCTCAACCTCCACCCTTTTGCATTCTATTTCTTCTTTTTCTTTCTGGATTTCCACCCTCATTTGTTCTAGCTCATCTTTTTTCCTTGTTACTTGCTTCATCCTTTGGTCAAGATCTTTCCTCTTCCTTTCTATCTCTTTTTTTACAAGTTCCATTTCTCCTAGCTCTTGTTTTACCCTCTGCATCTTTTCCTCCAGTTCATTTCTGTGTTGTTGAATTTCCACCTTGACCTGTTGCACCTTTTCCATCTCTGTTTTCACAAGACACAATTTTTCTTCAACATCTCTCTTTTGCCTTAGTATCTCAGCCTTCATTTGCTCAATTTTTTTAGTCTCTACAATTTTACATTGTTCTCTTTCCTGTGCTAATCTTGTTTTACTTTCATCCAGGTTTTGCATGTCCATCATGGCTTTTTCCAAAGCATTCTTCATGTCCTGCATTTCGCTCTGCATAGATGCCTTTGACTGCTCAAAACTTTGTCTCTCATTCTGCACCTCTTGCTTTTCAAGAGTGAAAACTTCTTGTTCAGCATTCAGTTTTGCCTTCATTTCTTCTAGCTCATTTCTCATATTATCATTTAAGAGCCTGTTCTTTTCAATGTCGTTTTTCTCCGTATCTGTGTCTTTTTTCAACTGATCAAGTTCCTCTTTCTTCTGTTTTATCTCCTTCTTGTCGTTTTCCATTTCATGTATTTGGATTTCAAGTTCCATTCTCATCATGCCAAGTTTCCTTCTTTCCTCCATCATTTCCCTTAAACTGTTCTCCAGAATTTGTTTTTGTTCCTTCAGTTCAGTCTCTCTTTGATCAAGTAAAAGTTTGTCAACTGCCCTGCCTTGTCTCTCTTTGGCATGCTCTGTTTCATCCATAGTTTTTTGCACATCTTCCTTTGCCTGCCTTGTTTTATTTTTTCGTATTTCTTCCAAAGTTCCTGTCAGTTCTTCCTTTTGTTGCTGTATCTTGGCATTCATGATTTCTAAGTCACCTCTTTCTCTCATATTCTTTTCTTCTTTCTTTTCAAGGTCTCTTCTTCTTCGTTGGATCTCAAGCTTTAACATTCTTACCTCTCCCTTCTCCCTCCTGAGGACCTCCTTGCTTTGCTTCATTTCTGTTTTAAGCCATTGTAACATTTCTCTGATGTGTTCGATTTCTACAATGAGTCTCTGCATTTCACCTTTCATTTTATTTACCTCTACCACTCCTAGTTGGCTTTCTGCCATTCTATTTTCCATATAAAATTTTGCATCCCATACAATTTCTCTGGTTCTTTCAATTTGATAAATGAGGTTAACAATCTTAGCATTTATCCCTTCTTTTTCTTCCATGTGGAGACCATTTTTCTCAACCCTAATCTGGAAGTCCTCTCTTGCTTTTTGTATTTCATCCCTTCTGCATTCCATTTCTATTTTTTCTTTCTGTATTTCCACTCTCATTCTGTCTATTTCACCCTTTCTCCTAGTGGTCTGCTTCATCTTTCGGTCAAGATCTTTTCTCTTCCTGTCCATCTCTTTTTTCACAAGTTCCATCTCTTCCATCTCACGTTTTGCCCACAGCACCCTATCTTCTAATTCTTTTCGTTGTTGTTTTATTTCCTCCTCGACCTGTTGCACCTTTTCTGCCTCTGTTTTCACAAGTCGCATTTTGTTCTCAACATCCTCTTTTTGCTTTAGTATTTCAGCCTTCATCTGTTCAATTTCGTCCATATTGCTCTTTGTCTGTATGAATTTGTTCTTTGTTTCCTCATTCTGTCTCTGTAGGTCTATCTTCAGCTCTTCGAGTGTATGCAGTTCCTTTGTTGCCTTCTCTAGTTTGGCCTCCACATCCTCCTTCTGTCTCATTAACTTAGTTTTCATGTCTTGCATTTGCTTTATTTCATTCCTCATCACCTCTATGTTTTTATTCAACTCTTCTTTCTTACTATAAAACTTCTGACTTTCCCTAAGGGTCTCTTTATGTCTGTTCTCCAAAAGTTCTTTCTCTTTAAGCATTTCAGCTGTTAGTTGGTTTAGCCTATCTGCCCCAATTTTTAATTCTTCTCTGCTCTTCTCAATTTCTTGTTTTGCTTTCTGAACCTCAGCTTGCACATTTTCACAGTTCTGTCTCTCTCTGACCATTTCAAAATGCTTGTCTTCTAGAACATTTCTTTCTCTTTGCAGGTCAGCTCTCATTTGCTCAAGTATGTCCTTTTCACGGTTTATCTCCTGCTCCATTGCTTCCAGTCTTCTTTTCATCAGTGAATCTTTCTTTGTCTGTGAGTCAGCCTTGTGTCCACTCTTATAGTCTTCCTCTTTTTTCTCTCCAAATGATAGATCCTCTTCAGTCTGAGTATACTTGCTGTTTTGTTGTCTCCATTCTATTGAAGAAGGAGTTCAGCTTATTAAGAGCTGTGTTTTACATGTGGCTAATTTGTCTTTAATGATAATATTCTAATGATGAAATTACTGAAGAAAGATGAAAAATGGTAAAGGGGTTGTTAACTTTAAAAATCTTACCTAGCTCATGAATAAGCTCAGGTTCAGTCATTCTAAGTATCAGGTGGAAGGACACTCTATTTTGAGAAGGTGCTCTTTCCAGAGCCTCAAAGAGAAGCCTCATCGCCTCCTGCTCAGTAGGAGCAGCCTGGATTTGACGAACTGCCGTGTCATGAATCAGACTTTGGGAGAAGACTGCCTCTGTGATGTCGCTGACTTGTCTTGCTTGTACAATGATTTCATGCTTAAATTCAGTGAGGAAGTCTCCAACTATAAGGCAGTAAATTCAGTTAAAATATGTATATTACAAGTGTTTTAATTATTATACTGTAAAAGGGCTGTGATTGGACAGTGAATGCATTTCAGTGTGGCACTACTGCAACACACTAATGAAAGTGAAATACAATGAAACAGTGAGTTAAATTCATTTCTGCTCAAAAAAAAGCATTTAGTTCTTTAATAAATAAATAAATAAATAAAAATACCCTGTTAATAGTTTTTCCACTGGTGTGATTGCTTTTCTACCTTAAACTGAAGTTAATTGGAAAATATGTAAAAGGGTCAGAATTGTGAGTCATGTACATATATAATTTTTTTTAAAGCTTCCAGTCGTGTGCCATGAGGAATATGGAGGATCCACTGACATTATACTTGAGTGTATGTTTCAGAAATAAAGAAAAATGAGGAAATTCTTGGGCACTGGCAGCTAAGAAGTTAAGAACTATTCTTGACTTTTCTACTGAGTCACATGCTTATACCTTAATACTACAAATATATTATAAAGGTACTTTTCAGTAACTGTTTTTTCTGAGGAAAAAGAAATATTACAACAAATATTACAAAATTAGTGATGGACAGAATTAATATAGTAAAGTAAAATGGTAAAAAAAAAAAAAAAAATTAGTAAGTTGGCCATTTATTATAAAATGGTGTCAGTTTAAATTCCTAATTTGAACACTGGGTGTCACTGTAACTTAAAACTGAATCTAAAAGAGGGTCTTATTTTTTTTCTAGTTTAAAATGATAACAGTGAGAGTTATTTCACATACATTTCACACACTAATATTAGCAACCAGTGTTAACCTCACAGTTTTGTGTGCGTTAATTTTACACACATAAGAGATTGATTAATAAGGATTAGTGTTGTGTTGAATGTACAATAATTGTTAATAAACTTAGACGGATCGCAAGCTGTATGTTTAGACTTTACCGTAGTCTGTGGATTCCGCCATGGCTTGAGACAGGGCTCCTGGTTGAACAGGTACCCATGTGATGCCCGATCTGGGTTTGCATACAGAGAAATGTATTTATTACTACAAATGTAATATATATATGAGTTGCTAACAATTATTAAACTATAAGCATTAGTTAAACCACCACAAAAATAATGTAACTGACCTAAAGGCAAATGTTTTTCATCTCATGGCATTTTAATTCTAAATACTTTTAAAGTGACAAATTACAAATTATACAAATTATTATATTTATTATTATTATTATAGTTACACTATTAGAAATGAAGGAATTAAGTATGAAAAGGCTTTACTTTTCGGTACTAAGGGTGTACAGAATGATTCTACACATAAAGTTTCTTATTATACTGCATTATATCAATTTTCCAATTATGATAAATAATGCTTTCAAAATGTAGTCGTTTATGCTTTGAATTATAGTCCTGTATGGACCAGAATCATTTTATAAACACATTTTAGAAATAAATGATATTAATGAAAAGAATATTAAGCAAAGCCTCATCTTTTAAGGCCTACCTTTCTAGTGTTAGTGGTGGATTAATTTAATTCTGCAAAATTCAGTGTTCTGGTGGTTGAGCCATGGTGGTAAACAAGCAACTTCTCATCTTGCTTCGCAAATAATTTGAAGTGTGTGTGTGTGTGTGTGTGTGTGTTTTACATCAGTCTGTTTTTCTCTGATAAGAGGGGCGTACCCCGATATGACGTAATACCATAATGCCCAATACAGCGTATCACAGCTCACTGCAGGTTTTCCTGAACATGTGATTGATCATATTTTTATTTTATTGCAGATTTTTAAAGTCTTGACTATTTAGGTTCTAATGCTTTAATGTTTGAATGTCTTATTATTATTATTAAATATTATTATTTTATTAAATGTCTTAATAATAAATCATACAGTGGAAATACAGTGTTTTTTGTTTGTTTGTTTGTTTGTTTGTTTTCTGATTGCAGTAATGGCCAGCAGAAAGATTTTTTTTTAAATAATAATAAATAAATCCCCATCAGGGGCAAGTATATCTCTCATGTCATCACACAAGACTGCTATGTTACTAAAGTTCCAAGATTTTATCTACTGTATGTGTCAGCAATGTTTCAACATTTCTATCAATTTTATGTTATGATGGTAAGACAATTTTGCAGTGCTTGTTGCTCCGCCTCTTTGTTGAGTGCCATAGTGTGACCTGTGTCGAAATGAACGTTTAACCATCAAACAAATTTTGAGCTGAAGTTGTGGAAAGACACAAATGTAAGAAGATTTAAAAGGTTTTAGGGATTCTATGAAAGAAATAGAAGAATGCAGATTAGGCCTTCCCTTCAAACTCAGCTCACTGAACAAGTAGGATGTTGATCAGAAAAGCCTGCTAGAGGCTGATAGCAATTTTGAGCAATCATTTCACCCATTACATTTTTTATAATTTATTCTGCTAGCATGGAGCTGTCCTGTCCAGTAACATATGCATGTTTTTTTTTTTTTTAATGATAAAATTCTTTTTTACTTCTCTCTGCTTGCTAGGATTTGCTTGTTGGCAATGTTGCCACCTTGACATGGGGAGTTCTCCTGTATAAACAGATTGGCGCACTGGGTGATGAACATCACCACCAAATCCACACTGAAGATCACAAAGAATTTATGTGGAATATTAAGTGTGTGTGTGTGTGAGAGAGAGAGAGAGAGACATATCTAATCTGAACCCAGACCTTCCTGAAATAATAGGATTTTGGTTTTATTTCAGGCCATCACCCAATTCCCAATTCATTTTACAAGATTATATACTGAACTTGCATGAGAGAGAAACAAGCAAGTATTTTACTTCAAGAACTGGACAGACATTTAGGCTACTAATGGACCCATGGGTAGGGAGTGAAAGTCGCTTAGAGCAGGTTTATTCATTCTTTCATCTTCACTAACAGCTTATCCTTGGAGCACACCCTCATTCACACCTAGAGTAAATTTAGCGTAGCCAGTCTACCATTTTGGGAGGTGGGAGGAAACTAGAAAAAGGCTGAGGAAATCCACACAGACATGGGAAGAACATACAAACTCTAAACAGACAATATCCTGATGTTATTTTCACATGTACAGCATATAGTAGAAACATATTTTCATGTGGTACTATGTTATTTCATTTTATTTTATAAGCTAGTTCATAAAAAGCAATAAACTCACTGGCCAAATGGGATGATTTGATACCCCCCACCACCACCTTTTTTTTTCCCAACTATAGACAAGTTGTTTTTGTTTGGGGTGTGGGGACGCAAGTTCTTAAAAACTAGGAAGTTGCCCCATGGGCAAATAGTTTGAATACGTCTGATATAAAGCATGAACCATTATTTCACACCCTTTGTAGTGCACTACATAGTAAAGTAAAGTACACTAAATGTTTATCCCGCTGCGTGGTTGCGTCCTAGCTCCGCCCCATGTACGTATTTGACTCCGCCCCCTCATGCTGCTGCTGGAGCAGTGTTGGAGTCTGTATGTTTCGGCACCAGACTGCCGGACCGACACAGTCACGGCTGTCGATTTATTGTTAATCTCAGTAAAAAAAAAAAATGGCTTCCGACGGCATGGATGAGCGTTCGCCGTTACTGTCGGCGCAAAACTCTGGCAATGTGACGCCCACGGCGCCGCCGTACCTCCAGGAGCCCAGTCCGAGAGGTAAATACACAAACCGGGGCGTCGTGATTGACTCGGAGCTGCTGAATCATTTTGGGCGTAGCGACACCGCACAGACTAGCTCGCGCTATGAGACCCGTGCTAGACCCGATATATCTACTGATGAACTGACACGGGAAATGCAATGCATGCGAGTGCGCAATGTGCAAGAGGCCTAAATTAAAGCATAAATAACAGGGAGGTTGTGTAGATTTGTAATGCTGCAGGTTGCAGGTTAGGCCCGCTATCTTTCCTGCTGGCCTGCAGTGTGTGCATCTGACAAAATCACTCAGAAGCCTGGTAATATGAAATAGAAGTAGATGTTGAAAGTTGCTTATTATTATTATTATTATTATGAGCCTTTAATGGAGAGGTCTGATTAACTGAAGCGTGGCATCGTTGTTTTGCCTTTTGTAAAGCTTACTGTGAAATGGTCACATTGTTTACCGCTTTGTAACGCTTGTGTTGGGAGAGTAAATGGTCGCTTGAAGGTGTGAAGGACGCCCACTAGCCTCTATTGTGTAGTGTGCTACAACTGAAAACGACGAAGGCTGCGTCCCAAACCTACACTCTCACAATAAACTACTGAACTCTAGCGTTCCTTGTCGCTGGGTTAGGGTTAGGGTACCATCACATCTTTTGTACCTTTAGTATCTTTTACCTAGAATAGTGCACATAGTATACCTATAATGCTTTACTTTCAAAGGCAATCATCGTCCAATTGTGTACATTTTAAACAGATACACTATATCCACCTTTCCAGTGAAAGATACACATTAAAGGTACAACAGATAAGGGTGCCATTGGAGCAGACATTTTAGTGCCCTTCCTCGGAGAGTTTGTTGTACCATACCTAGTAGTATGACGTATGGTGACAGTGTTTTCTCCCATGCTGTTCTTGTGTTATATTTTGGTGAGTTAATTGGATCTAAATGGTAAATTGCTCTTAGAGTCCCATGCACTCTTCATTTTAATGTGTTCCTCTTCTAAAACATCTGATTGAACTCATCAGCTTAGTAGCTTTCTTGAGGTTAATAAATGGGGAAAAGTATTGGGGGAAAAACTAAACTACACAAAAGAAGTGTGACCCTAGAGCAGAAAATGAATGGCATAGACTACGGGGCATATTTTTATTTGGAAACACACCAAGTAAGTATCCCAGCTAACCACAAGTTTAAATAATCTCAGTGCAGACTCACAGTTAGTGGAGATATAAAAATATTTGCAGGCTACAACTAGTTCCAAAATTGTCAATACCAAAAAAAAAAAAAAGTAAGGCAAAAGTTATTGTGGACCGCTTATGTTATAGCAACTACAAACACTCCCTCACCAGCCTCTCTCCTTCTTTCTACTGAAGACAGAAAAAAGCAACTTGGGTTATCTCAAAGCCTGCTGTCATGAAGACATTCCTATGTTGGAAAAAAAATAAAAAAAAATAAAGTTACCTTTAATTTTACCGCTGGTTGTTACGAAGCACTCACACTGAAGACTATTTCCAAAAAAAAAAAAAAAAAAAGGAACGATCACATAAAACGTAATTTAAAATTAAGTTAAAATAACAATTACTCAAGTTTGCTAAAAATCTGTATATGTGGAGCTTCCATGATATTCCTGTATACATTGTTACTATAAAAACCAAAACATATTAGAACGAGAGCATTTGTGTATACCTTGCTGCCAGAACAACTCTCTGAGCCATACTGGAAAATTTAATCGACACATTTGGACCAATCAGAATCAAGCATTCTGAGGCACTGTGGTATCATTGTGACTAATGATTTCCAGTCTAAAACATATAATAAAAGCTTACCAGCCACGTACGCCTTATGAAGAACAGCAGTTTATCAACATTCAACCTAAAAAGGAAACGAAAATTCTCTGTTTTTTTTTGTTTGTTTGTTTTTTAAAACATAACCCAAATAACTAAAATATATAAAGTTTAAGACTGAAATACATAGAGGTTGCTAAGCTGTAAACAATTAGATAAATTAATAATGTGCATAACACAAAACATAGTTGCAAATATAGGACAAAGCCTTTGATGCAAAATATGAAATGTATTGTTTATATATATATATATATATGTATCACAACATTTTTCCGAAATGTTGTGAGAGTCTTATAGAAATTAGACTCTTAGAGATTATAGAAATAAGAGATTAGAGATTATAGAAATAAGAGAAACAGCATTTGAATAAGTCTTAGCAGTACTCTACTTGTCTCTTATTTCAGCAAAGGGCATATTGACAGTTTATTGAAATTAAAGAAATGGAGCTTGGGAAATGTAACCTTTGAACAGAATGCTGGAACTTTATCTCCTTCCATACTTGTTCTTGACCAAGCTTTTGACTTATTGGATATATAAGCCCAGGGCTACCAATGTGGGACAGTTGCTTACATACTGATCTTTCCATTTCAAATCATGAGTGTGGCGTCTGGACAGCGAAGAAAATTTCTGTGTGTTATAGAATTATAGGCCTTCTAATCGAACATCAGTGCCTGATCTCACTAATGCTCTTGTGTCTGAATGAACACAAATCCCCACAGCCACACTCCAAAATCTAGTGGAAAGCCTTCCCAGAAGAGTGGAGGTTATTATAACAGCAAATGGGGAATAAATCTGGAATGGGATGTTCAACAAGCACATATAGGTGTGATGGTTAAGTGTCCACAAACCTTTATAGTGTATAATAGTATATCATATAGTGTATTATAGATAATGAACTTGAATAACATTTCAGTTTTCAGTTATTTTAGCAACGTACCTAGGGGTCCAACTGAGAACAGACACAACCGATGAAAAATCCCCAGTTCCTTGTACGTAATTCTTCATGCACAAGTGACTGTCTGAGCAAAAACAGTTAGTGTAGGTGTTGAGATGAGCACTGGCATCCTCACAATGAGAAGAGGGACTTACAGATGGGTGGCACATTAAAGGGAAAACAACAGATTCTAAAAGTCTAAGAAACTGTACTGGAGTGATGAACTCCATTCTTCCAAAAGATATTCCCACAGTTGGTGTTTTGATGATGGAGGTGGAGAGCACCCTCTAACATGTCACTCCAAAATCTCCCATAGATGTCCAGTTGGGTTGAGCTCTGGTGAGCTCACATCATTTTCATTCTCATTGACCCATTCATTGAGCTCTCATGCCCTGTGGATGGGGGAGTAATGGAAGAGGCCACTCCCATCAGGATAGAAATGTTTCATCATAGGATAAAGATGATCAGTCAGAATAACTTTGTATTGATTTCCAGTAAACCCAAACTGTTTTGTGTTTGTTTCTCTTGAAATTTCCTGAAGTTGCTGTTTTAGGAAGAAAAAACTGGGACATGCTCCATAATGGTGGTAACTAGGCCACTAATATGAGCAGATTTAGTAAGATACAGTCCAAATATTTAGGGGTGACTGGGTGACCTACAAGTGAAATTCCCACACAGATTCCAAGTCAAGTACTTTCCAAACATTGTATTTTATGCTGGGTCCTGCCAAGGCCAGATTTGAGGCTGGGCAGCAGCTGGCTAAAGGGTTCAGTGCTCTGTGTTAGGAATAGGCCTCTCATCTTACATGTAGTGTCAGAGAAATTATACCCTGGTTTACTAGAAGACATAGGTGCTATACTGATATGTGAGAGAGAAATGATTCTGCCTGGATGTTGCTGAGTTCAATGAGTTATTCCCATTGAAAGTGCACATTGTACATCTTAGTAATGTAAAACAATTAAGGCAGAATGAAAGCAGCTGTGGCTTTCTGTCAGTTCTCAGAACTTTCCACTGGGGTTGAAATTAAACTGCTAAACTACTGACGCAAAAGAATGAAAAAGAGCATTTTCCATTGCTGTTGGATTTGTGAATCCAAAAGATTGTCTCTGTTTCCTTTCAGGTGCGTAATACAATACCAATACATTATCATGGCCAATGCTGGTCCAAACAAAGCCACAGCCAGCTGTATCTCACCAGTGGATGTTACACTGTTGTTTAGAGACATGACCTGTAATCAGTGTGTAAACAGTTATGGGAACACAGTGCCACTGATGCCGAGAACCATGTTTTTTGCCCCGTGCTCCTCACAACAGGTCTGGACTGAATACTGATGTCGCTGACATGAATACATCTAGATGACCTCATTAAAGCATGTGGAAATTATTCTGCCTTTATTAGCAGTGTTGCTTGGAAAGTGAAAAGAAAAAAATAGTATCAGTGAAACTGAATATATCTGTTTATATATCATGTGAAGCATGCATCCACACTGTGTCAGGTTGGCTGGTACTGTTGTTTTTAGTTTTGTGACCACATTTTGGACTTTATTATAAAAACAGGTTGGGGGGGGTATTTAACATTTCTAGAAGGAGTCTCCAATGTCAGTGCTTTGTAACAGTCAGAGACAGAGCTGTAACTTCAAATTTTCCAACATAGGAAAGTCTTCAGGACAAAGGACATTGTGGTCCCTCTTTAACATGACAATCTACTTTTTATTGATTGTCTTATTAACTTCAAGAGTGGAAAAAAAAAAGAGTCTGGTAAGGGAAAGACAGCTTAAAATGTGACTATAAATGGATAAAAAGCACAACACAACACAACTGTAATGAAAGTGAGGAATATACACTTCAGAATGTGCTGCCAGTGGAAGATAATCAGCTTTGGGGTGGTAACAGTAACCTCACACCACACCGTTGTTCTTGTTTTCCTGTGAACCCCCATCTTGTTTATTCCTTACCAAGTAGTTCCATTGACAGCTATACCTTAAGAAATGGCATTAATGTGTGCGTGTGGTTTGTCATCCACCAAGCCAAATATGTTTGTATGTATAAAGTAAGACTCTAAGTAAGAGGCTGGAGTGAGCATTCCAGCATAAATGAGTTTTAAGGAGAAAAAGAGGATAAAGTCAAGGGGAGAGACAAGTTTCTAACAGTGCCCTGTTAAGCTAATAATGGAGGCAGATGCTGCCAGGTCTGGGATTTCACACTGCTCTGGTTTAGTCGATAATTGAGAGGATGCACAGAAGGAAAAGAGAGAATATAGGCATAGAGAATATATACCTGGTCTTATTTAATTTTCAAGAAGCTTGCATGATGAAGCATAATTTCAATTTTAAGCACTCAGTTACTACTGGGTAGAAAATTCATGTGCACTAGTGATTAATCAGACCAGTTTATGATAAGTGTTCTCTTATATGTGGAGAACAGTGTTCGATTTAGTAGGTAAGTAAGCTGCGTCATATTCCAGTAAGTTTCCTGAGAGTTTGGTCGATTTACACTTTCAGCAAGTATTCTGGGCTTCATTGTAAATAAGCGCGTGTGGGTTTTTTTTTCCACACTTATGTGCAAGGTTTAAAATTAGAGGTAAGCTTAGAAGGTTAGAGATGCCATGTAGCAGATGTGATCTACCTCCGTCTCATGTTACATGATTAAATCTTTTTATAAGTTACACTTTAGATAATAACTTCTGCATGTACTCCAATGGCTTTAATTAATGTAATTCTTAATTAATGTCATTAATCATTACAGCAACAGAGGCCTATGTTGCAGTAATGATTAAAACGGTATATTTCCATCCACTGAATTATGCGGAACTATAGAGACAAATGAATTTGTCTAGGCAAGTGCAGATATAATACACTTATCTAGTCAAATTCATATAACATAACATCATGTCATTGATATTTGGTGAACTGTTAAAAGAAAGGAAAAGTGTATTTAATGTGGCATAATCAAGTATCATTTTTTGCAGTTATATCTTTCTCATGGTGGCACTCTTGTTTGTTTTTAACAGATGTAATATAGGGAAATAATCAACGGAAATATTAAATGCACAGGAAGAGCTTTACTGAATGTCACATTAGTATTTCAGCCTGTAGCAGCACACACTCCGGTGCTCCGCCTAGACTCAAGACGTTTTCCAGTCCCGATACACACTTCCAACTTGCACACCACTGTAATGCTCCACTATGGCCTCAAGTAGTTAGCGAGGTATTGAAATAGCTGTGTTTTTAGCTCAAAAAGCAGTTACAGTCAAGCTGTCACATGTACAGTACACAAGAAATGTTCACCTGGTGAAAATATTGCTTTGAAAATAGTAATATTTTCAATCAAATCTTATTATAGTGTCTCATTAAACTGGTTAAACAGTAAACTTATTAAAGGCAATTTAATAATCATGATAAGATTTGATATGTTTTTAAATATGAGTTGTGAACACGACTGTTGCACAACATCTTCCTGTTCCAACGCTGTGTTACTGTTGCAACAGTTCCTCACAGTATGGCTGAAAATAAACATCTAGTTTATTATAGATGCGAGGGAAAAAAACTAATTTGATTGTTTGAAATGCACTTTTTTTTTTGTTTTTATAGAAAACTATGCATCGTGGAGTGTCAGAAACCGTATACAACTTGACAGGGAAGAGTAGATCATTTAATAATTAAGTATTACTTTTTAGCTACAGTATCCTCGTAACTCCAGTGCAAAACCAGAAAAACAAAGTTTGTACTCCAAAATGCATTTTGGTTAAATTGGACATTGTGTACACTTCATTTTTGGCTGAATGAGTAAACACAAGCCCAGGCCTGGCTCAACTGCTGAATCTGAAGTTGATGTGAGAGATTGTGTTAAATCATGACACTTCCTTAACCCATTTAGCTTTTAGAGTGAAAGTCTAGCCTACAAGTACATGGCTTAGAGTAGGCATAAACTCAATCTGCGAGCCACTCCTCAGCCGAGGTTCAGTCTGAGAACAGACAAAAGGTTGAAATATAGGAGTAGACAGCATGTTGTTTCATGCTTTATGTATGGTATATGTAACATGCAGTGCATAGCATTTTCTTTTTAAAGACACCTAAAGACATCTGTGTTAGACTTTGTATATTCCGTCATTTACACACTGACCTAACCCCAATTTAGGGTATTACTGATATTATAATGATCCTTGGTCTAGACTTCAAAAGTTCTCATTCCCCCCTTGGCACAATATTCAGTTATTAGACAAGCCAAGCTTGCAGTGCAGGATTTAGGTCATTTTCATAATCCAGTATTTTGCTATTCAGTACAGTAAAACCTCACACAATGCACTCCATTATTGGAAAAATAAAATATCCTGACTGTTTAGTCATATTGCCCCTGTTGCTCCTTTATACTGAGACAGTTCTACATACTGTACATAAATCGATAATTACTAATCTTATCAAATGTGTTCCTTCCTCTCTGTTATCACTGTAAATAACAGAATGAGAGGCTGTGTTTGCTTATGATGGCATGGACAGTAGAGTTGAGTGAATCATTATACTGTGAAGCTTTACACTGTAATTTAGGATGTTTGAAGTGTAGGGTTTAACCTGTGATTGTGTTAAACTAACAGTGCTGTTGATTCTCAAAGCTGATTGGTTATGGCTCTGACAGTAGTTTACACAGGTTTATATTCATGCACTCATTCTAATATTTTAGCATTTCTGTAGTAAAAGCTTACACAGGGACTTGTATGGCAGACTCTATGCATAAACAGATTAAAAAATGACTAATTGCTGATATGGTGAAGTCTTCTGTGAGAAGTTTAACATTAATGTAAAAAGTTGTAACTTTACATTATCTGACACAGGAAAGTGTTCAGAACTTTGCGGTTTCTCAGTACCATGAGAAGCTGCAATTATTTGTCTCATTAATTTACAGGGAGAAAGAACAAAAGACAGGCTGCTAATGGAATGACAGTTTTTAGTTTCTTTAACGTAAGTGACAACTTTTGTTGGGGCATTTTTTTTTTTTTGGGAACATTTTGTTTTGCGGATGTTCCCCAGCATTGAATGTAATGAGTACATTTAGGTGAGGTGTCATTGGTTACCAGGTTCCAAGTTGATGCCATGTATGGATGCCATGTACATTTATTTCTGAATCAGAAAGTGTATTTTTAGTAAGTAGCTTTAAACAAGTATATTCATTTTGAACTTGGGCCTGTTTGGGACCTTTAAGTAATGCCTCCTGGGTGAAGCTTGTTCATTAAGCTGGTTGTGAAGATGCCAAGAATATGCAGTAAGCTTCATCAGTAATACTAATAATTAGTTTGATGAGCAAATTTTTTAACTGGTAATATGTGTGCAAAACCAAGGCATGAAATATAATATTCTAATAAATATAATCTATATAACTGTGTGTGTCTGTCCTGTGTTAGCCGAGCTTCCTCCCCCATACACAGCCATTGCCAGTCCTGATACAGGAGGAGTGCCGGTCATTAACTGCCGAGTGTGTCAGTCTCTCATAAACCTGGATGGGAAGCTCCATCAGCACGTTGTGAAGTGCACGGTGTGCAATGAGGCCACGGTAAGAAAGCCTCTTATTTGCTACAACTAATGCTTAGTCATGCACAGCACCAGTCCTACATTCTCTCTCTCTCTCTCTCTCTCTCTCTCTCTCTCTCTCTCTCTCTCTCTCTCTCTCTGTGTGTGTGTCTGCGGTCTAGCCTCTGCACAGTCCTAAGTGATGTCTTCACCCAAGTCAATCTTTGACAGGAAGAGAAAATAGTGGAATATAATTTGTGGTACTTGCCTGTCTCTGTCGCAGACTCTGTGCTCTCTTTGCTTTGAGACTCAAACATCTTTCTTCGTTTCCCCTAACTAAGCATGGATTACGGTGTGGTTCCTGGAAATTATACTTAGCATAGGAGTTCAACTAGAGATCTGGGTCCATATTATTAACATTACTAGTACTATAAAGAGAATGTACTTTATGATTAAACTAAAAACAATGAGCAGTAGGAATCCCATTGCTTCCTGTTCTCTACAAGGCAGGCTCAGAATTCCCATAAACACCCCAGACTTCCATCCTCCTCCCAACCAATGGATTTTGCATTGATGCTTATTGCTGTCAGTGTGTCATATAATTACATAATCTGAAACTCATTTATACCAATAATTTACACAGAACATGATTATTTATCCCAAAATTCATCCAATACAAATAAGCCTTTCACTTGTAACTAAGCAACACGGCGTCCAATCAGCACATCCGCTTAGTCATGATGAGATGCAATAACGCATTTCACATCATTTGGAGGTTGATATGTGTGAACATTCATCCTTGTGGTGCTTCTGTGGTGTGGCAGAGAAGTGAGAACAGACCATGATTGAGGGAAATAATCAAAATGTTTAGGAAATTTATCGAATTAGTAGAGAAACAAAAGACGTACGCCAGAAATGCAGTTTGACATTTATATGTTTGTACCTTGTGTATTGCAGGGCTGTAAACCTGTACGAGCAATCTTTTGTCATACCCAAGTCTCATCCTTGCTTCAGTGGATAATCTCATTTGGATACTGTAGATTCGTACCTAAGAACTCCTGTGTTAATCATAAAGATTAACACATCCCAGAACTCTTATTCACAATACGATCATAACATCCTTTCAACACACTTATTTGTCTTTATAGTATACAGTTGTGGAAGAATAATGATTTCTAATCATAATGAAACATTTATAATCATAATGGTACTATCCATTGTCACCTTGAGATTCCTCTCAAAGTTTCTTCCTCATGATATCTCGGGGAGTTTTTCCCTTGCCACTGTCACGTCTGGCTTGCTCATTAGGGATCTAACGCTATATCTGTATTTCTGTAAATCTGTTTGACTCATTCCTTGATTTTATCTTATACATTAACATTAATTGGCTCTGTTTTACTGTCAGACCAGTTAAAACTCTGCCATTTTTCTGTCAAATTGACCTTATTTAAGAATTTCTGGTAACAGTATGATGGTTCTGTTTAGACTCAAATTAGAGGGATTTCTATGGTGGATAAACCATAGCCATAACCAGCAGTGCTCTGACTTAATGAGGTTAATCCCAGTATACTGAGTCATTCTAGATATTTGCTGTAATGACAGAATTAATATATGGTGTTGATGATGGGACATGCTTGTACACATTTCAGTAGAAGTCAGATATGTTATGGGCAAAAGAAGCAACTTACTCTGGTAAAGTGTCTAGGGATAGGATGGTAATATATATAATTTTTTTTTTTATAAAGATTAGTCTTTGAGAGCTAAAATTCTCAGTTTTCCTATGTTATGTTTTTTTTTCATAGCCAATCAAAAACCCACCAGCTGGGAAAAAGTATGTCAGATGTCCCTGCAACTGCCTGCTAATTTGTAAAGACACATCCCGGAGGATAGGATGCCCTCGACCCAACTGGTAAGTGTGATAAAGGCTGTCGTGTTCCTGCTGCTGTCTGAGCATGAATTTGCAGTGGAAATGTAAAAAGCAGGTCTTTTGAGGCTAGTAATCATATGATGACAGAGTGCAGGCAGGTGAAACAGGTTTTTTTTTAAAACGTACACTGCCCTCCAAAAGTTTGGAAACGCCTGAACAAAATAGGGTTTTTGGGCAATATCAGCATAAATCCTC
>JAKKZM010000054.1:0-35919 GCA_037576825.1 Pangasius krempfi | reverse complement strand
TCTTTGTCACACTCCCTCCGCCCCCGACTGTGTGTCCACACACACACACAGATATATATATATATATATATATATATATATATATATATATATATATATATATAATGTGTGTGTGTGTGTTTTTGTGTGTATATATATATATATATATACACACATACACACACACACACACACACACACATATATACACACTGTTTTCTGAGTTTTCCCCAGCATTGCTCTGGAGGGACAATCTGCAGTCTGTCCACGTGAAAGAGAAACAGAGAGAAAGGAAAGACATGGGGTTGGGAAAGTGGGAGAGACTTTACACAAAGATGGCCTTTGAGTGCTGGGAATAACCCAAGACTTGTTCTCAGTTCAGTACTCCACTATACACATACACACACATATAAAGGAAGTGTGTCCTTCCTCGTTAAAGTGTGTTAGTCACAAGATCAGAAGCCTACAGAACTTCAGCTCCTAGATCTCCTACATCACCACCACCAGCATTACAAACACTCAACAACAAATAAGAGCAATGAGTGACAGGAAGTTTTTGTATATGAAATGCCACCTGCTGGCTGAAGCTTGAACCACGCTAACCCTAAACAATAAACTTAACTTGATCCAGCTCAAATGCCTGTGTGTCAGATGTTTCTGTGTCAGTGGAGAATCTGCAGCTGGATAAACAGCATTGATTAGAAACAGTTTACATGAGAGGATCCTGAGGTAAATAATTGTCAACACTAGTAAATTATAAGCTGCTTTGTTGACCAGTCTGAGATCAACTTTCAGTTAAATACACTGATTTTTTGGGGAAATAGAAATGTGTTTTGCTGTGGGTAAACATGGGTAAGTACTGAACTGAGAATAGAAGTAAAAACCTGATTATTAAACTGAAATAACAATAAAATAGAAGCAATAATAAATAACAAGATAAAACAGTTTACAGTTAAAGGCAAATGGTCACACTGTATATTTAAATGGCCCAATAAACCAAGGAATACAACACAACACACACACAAAAAAAAAATCCTGGAAAAGCCAGGGAAAGTTACATTTCATTACCCAGACCTGGAAAAGTGAAAAGTGAAAAAAGATAAAATCTCAGTTTTGTAATTAGCTTCAATATTATCACCATATTAAACAGTACATCATTTTAATTTAACAAAACAAAGTTTAGAGGACAAATGTTTAGGATGGGGTGACAAAAATGAAAATGAAAAAAAAAAATTGTTTCCATTTTCCCCTTTTTTCCATAAAAAGTATTAATTAATTCATTTAATTTTTTCCCCCTAGAATATGTGTGATGAACATGCCACACAAAAATGCTATATACACAATAAACTGTTTAATAAAGCTCTCAGTTAAAATAGTTACAGATGGTTAAAAATAAACGATTTAAATACAGCAAAATCACTAGCAGGATTTCATGTTCATTTTTGAGATTAAGATATAGGGCCATATCTGAAAACATTGCATGTTCTGTTTTTTACATAAGATAGCAACCAACAGATGTAGTTTGAGCCATGGGATCATTTAACCATTTAAACATTTAGCTCACATGATTTTCTTTTTAAATTACAGAATAGATCAGTGTTGTAAACCTACTACACAAGTATTTTGTGCTGTACCATGTTTGTACCAGTAGAGGTCATGGTTAGCTCTTTAGATAAACCAAAATGTGATCAGATGGCAGAAATCATGTGACACATCACATTTGCAATCAGTGCTCTAATGTTTACTACCACTGTAACGTACTGACGTAATGGCTGACGTGAAATCAGTTGAAACCCAGCAGTTTAGATTGGCCGGAAACAAAGCAGACAGCAGCGTCGTGTTCTTTTCTTCTTCTCTAAATGTCCTAAAAGGATTTTCACAGACACTAACGTAGTTACTCCTTGGCTCTTTCTTTCACTCTCTATCTCCAGTATTCAGTACACAATGTCTGGCCTTGTTTTTTTCCTGTGTGCCACATATCCAGTGCTCACAGACAGATTTTCGGCATTTCCTGGAAGTTTTGGCGGCTTTCTCAGACCTTCTTTACAATCCACAAAGTTGTTAAACGACAAAATGTAATCCTGGACCATTAAATTTTCAGTGCTGGAATTAGGGGACTCATTTAAATGAATGAAAAAGTTGTTTTAGTCTTATTTTAATCTAATACATCTGTAGTGCATATGTGATTTCCACAGGCAATTATTCCAGTTTACTCTAAACTCACTAGTATAAGTCTAAGGACAGTTGCTGAATTATGTATAAATGTTTAAGATTTTAAGCAAAACAGTAAAAAAAAAATAAATAAAATTCCCGAAGTTTCTGAATTCTTCTCTCTGAAAAAGGAGTCACATTTCCCAAACAGAGTTGTAACAACAAAAAAATGGACCGAATAATTCATGAACGCACTCTACAAAATTTCACAGAAATGTTTATTAACGCCTCCACAACTGCCCTTAAACTTTTATTTTAAGTAAGAGTCACTGTTTTTCCATTCTTCACCTCATACATTTCAAAATTCTTTTTTGTGTTAATCACACATACACAGTGTTGTGTTTCAGTTCAGTGTTTCTGCATCCAGTTGTCACTAAGATGATCTATGAAAAACACAAAAAGAAAGGCCACAGAAACATGAGGAAGATTTATAAAGCCTGTACCTAATAATTAGGCTTTTTCACATGGACGTCAATCAGGTTCAGTGAATTCTTCTGCTCCATTGCATCTCTCTCTCTCTCTGTCTGTCTGTCTCTCTGCATGGTGTAGATATCCTCAGATCATTTTCCTACACACTTCTGTGTATGTGTAAAGCAACACTTCAGATGATTAATTGGTATTGTAATGAAGAAATACAATTTCAGCATGGAGGTCAGTTCAGCCTGACCCTGTTAGCTTAAAAGCTTTTGGCTAATTAAAAAAAATGAGGGGATTGGGAGCTGTGAAGGATCGGATTTACTCTATTAGAGGGGTGCTTAAAGCTGAGGGTGGGGTTAAGGGGGGTGGTTGTTTTGGAATGTGGGTGCACTCATGCCAAGATTTATGGTTATTTTTAGAAAGACATACATTAATCTATGAATTGAGGTCTCATATTCATCTATACAGAGTGGTAACATGGAAAGTAGACTTTTGCACATATGGAAATCATTACAAATACACCAAGGCACCAGGCTGTAGATCCACATTTTAGTGCATGCTTTATCAGAGGAATGGGTGAGGTTCTGTGATTTTTAAATGGGTAACTCATGTTAAATTTATTCTGTTTATATATTGGTGTTTCAATCCAATTTTACAGACTTCCACCTCTATAAAAACCTGATTCATTTATAAGAACGCTTTGTGTTATCATGAAGGATGTGAAGCACCAAAATGTGCATGTCCAGGACCAGCATTTGGAAACTTGTGATTCCTCTGATTGGGGGTACTCTTAAAAACCATTTTTTCAATTTTTTCAACTGAATTTCAATTTTTCAATATTAACTTTAAGAAAATATGTATTAAACCATTAAAAAAAATGGGTTATCCTGTCTCAGGCAAGAGTATCTCTTTTTTTTTCAAGTATTAATAACAGGGTTGAGCTTTTTTAGCATTAAAATTACAAATAGGGTTGAGTACATGTTGTGGGACACAAATAAAATGTACATTTTTCATAACCTATAATAGATAACTCATGGATGAATATTCATACATTAATGCAAAAATAATATGTTTTTTTTTAAGTATTCTCATAATTATGCTTCAATGTAAAGTGTAGTTATAGTGGGTTATAAGAGGCAAAAAAGTGATGTTTTCTAAGAGCTATAGACAGGTTTTTATTAATGTTTTAACATGCACATGGATTGAAGTTGAAGTTATGAAGGATATTCACCCTGTGTTTATAATGGCTTTAACATTTTATTTCACATAACTATTGTAAATATAATATAAATGGGACATAAATGGCACTCTGAGCACTGTTTAAGGGAATAACCTTCTGCTACCTGGAAACTTTTAACCACACAATCTGCAGGTTGAGAAAGCTAGCTGACTTAGCTAATGATAGTAATGAAAAATGCGTTTTGATTATTATGGTATGTTTTTGACAGATTTGGCTACTGTTAATACTGTTAATTCTCTGCAACTCCCAAATCATAACACAGATACAGAAACCCCCTTCTTCTGACAAATGTAAACAAGTAAACAAGTTAATTACTTAGCATTTAACTAGCCAGCTAGTTATAGCTTATCTAATGTTAGTCAGGAACAAAACTGTACTTTCTTTATTTTGACAGTTTGTTAATTTGTGTGAATCATGATATCTACAATCATGAAAACACACTTGTATCAAATGTGAGGGTGTTTGCCAGCTGCTAGCTAGTTAGCTAGTTAGCTGGCTAATTAGAAATGACAGGGTGATATGAGAGTATTTTTCAGATTGTATATATAAGTTGTATATAGGTTCTTATACTCTTTCTAGTAAGGTAATCTGCACTCAAACAATTTTTATTCTACAATAATGTAATGGTTTAAAATGGCTTTAAACATCTGAGGTACTTTAAGTTAGCGTGGTGGATATTAGCTCTGATGAGGCTAGAGGGGAGATAATGACTATGTTATTGTTTGTAGTGTTTGTATTTAGGAATTGTATAGTGGGGCTTAGCTTCAAGAGCTAAAAGCTACACAAGCTATGTAGACAAATTTGCAAGGGCTTTTCAGACATCTGTCATAGATTCCTACTTAGCAAAATGACATGAGAGTGTGATGAAAAGAGGTTTCTTTCTTTCTTTGACTAGATTAGATTATAACTTTTTTTTTTTGCTTGCTCATGTGATAACACCTGAACCCTTCAGTCCTGTCATCTATTTCTCTCTTACGATAGCATGAGTGGCTGGCCTACCTGCATGTTAGATTTGGGAAAACATGGCTTTCTTGCAACATGGCTGTAGCTGGCCAAGTATAGCATCAATAACAGGAAAGTTCTACTCAGAGCAGGGCCATGTTTTGGCCGTGTTCGGAAATATTACGTAATTTCTTGGTATCTCCAAAACTGATGATCTGTTTTTTTGGCATGTGTGTCTGTGTGTGAAGAAGGAGTCCAGCAGAACCAGGCCTGTCAACAAAAACACATCCCTTAACTTTTTTTAACAACATCTGAATAGTTTTTCCTATGTCTGTCTGTCTAGTGTTCATTATGTCTTATTTTTTATAGTTCTACCCTGTCTGTTTTTTCTCACACTGTGATTCCTTTTTTCCCCGTTTTTCTGCTTGTTCTCTTTGTTGCTTTTATTATTATTGTCCCAGTGGCTTGTCTTTTACTTAATCAGTCTCTTGGGATTTGAGTAGTGGGAGACAGGGGTCAGTGAACAGCAGGGTCTGCGTGTCCTCCTCCCTCCTTTCCACACCCCATCTCTCTCTCTCTCTCTCTCTCTCTCTCTCTCTCTCTTACATTCTGTCTGTCTGCTTCCCATCTACCATCAACCATCACCCCATTCCTGTCTCCTGTTTTCCCTTTTCTCCTGATGCCATTTCCTTCTCTTTCTCACACTTTAATGTCTTACAGATGCTCTCTCACCTTCTCTTTCTCTGGCACCTTTTCTAGTCCCCTTCAGTTCATACACTCTATCCCTAAAAGGTGAATGCCTCCTAGGGCCTTACACTGAGTCACATAAGTGTTATATGGTTTTGTTTACTTTTTGTTTACAGCTTTGCATGGGCCTCAGGATTCTTGTAAACACTCCTTAATGGCTCACCTTTCCAGCAACATCTACTAAAACCTCCTGGTCTTCAATTTCTGCAAGAGTTACTCACACATATTGTGAGGAAATACAGAGAAACAGAAAGGGGGAATAGTGTTTGTTCATGCTTATGTTTTTAAGCTCTTGGGAAGAGTTCAGCTTTGGGATCTTACTGATTGTTGTTCTAACGCAATGTAGCATCGAGTTCCCGCTATCGCAAATGCCTTGAGGATGAAAAATGTTGCGAAACACTTTGAACAGTCTGGTTCGAAAAATATTTGACTCTCATAACTACATAAAGGCTTTATAGTTACATCTTCCTTTTAATGAAAAAACACTCCTGATTTTATATTTATATTGAAATATTTGTGATGTGATTAGCAATTCTGGTGCTAATTTGTTGGTTGGTGCTGTATTTTTTGTAATTTCTGTAAGAAGTTAGCAGGTGTTTTCCACGATGATATCACTTCAGGGACATTGGTAGCACAGGTACAGTAGTGTTTAACAGGAGAAAAAAAATCAACAATGTCAAACATAAGTGATAATAGCCAGATTTTGCTGTTAGCCCCTAAAAACAAAAGAGCTGCTGTTCTCACTCAAGATATTCCAGTGACATTCAATGTCAGATTAATGAAAAATCCAATGCAGGAGAAGTGAAGACAGCAAACTTTGGACTCAAAGTTCCAGAATGCAATGCAGCAATACAAAGCAGTTGAACTGCTGATTAGTTAGTATGCAACAAACATGATGGCGGTATTAGCACAAAAGTTGAAGCTTTGGAACCTGAGCTGTTTAAGCAGAGTGTAAAGATAAGGAGGTGAGAGAGCTGGACAGATTAAAACACTAAAGTGCTGCTGCATTACTCTCTTTATGTAGAGATGAATTGAGAGCTAAATCCCACTGGTGCCACTATCTGCAGGTAGTTGAATGCAATTGTGGGTAATGTAGGAAACTGTTAACCACAGTGAAAATAGATCTTAATGAAAGAAGTTTAAACAAACAATGTCCACTCAGAATTTCATTACAAAATAAATCTTGGATGCCAGTGAAAATCAAATGTTAATTATAAAGATTCATATGCAGGTCATTCTGGGTGGATTTTTCATTTAAGGCCTTAAAGTTAGCTTATTACTGAATTTTTCCATCTCAAGCAGTATGCAGTTACAAGAAGGAATTCTTAAGGCTACATGATATGGCCTTTATAAGACATCCCAAATACACTGAACTCAGTTGTTCTGATGTCGATCAGCTTGGAACACAACCTTATCCACTCCTAACATAAGCTTATATCAGTGAAAATCTGTCACATAAACATTACATAAAAATGGACAACAGCAGGTTTTGTGTCCTGACATGAAGGACATATAGTGATATAGTTGTCATGTAGCCTTATTGCCACTGAACACGTGTGTGTGTGTGTTTGTGTGTTTACTAAGGTTGAATCATGTTTAACAGTATGAAAGTGCTGCAGGTTTGGTTTAAGAGTCTCCAGAGGAAATTGCTCCAGTTAAGCACTGTTCAGCATGCCACCCTCTCTTATTTTATTCACCATTTAAATGGCCTTCAGATTTTAGCACACAAGCTTTGACTGGTGCTTTAGTCTCTGTTGCTAGCATACCAGAAGTATTCTATCAACTTTAACTTTACATGCAATGAATGGAAGACTATAGCATTATTTAATAGCTGTTAATGTTATAATGTTCACCTTGTTCTACTTTGATACATTGCCACTCGATACCCTGGATCTATGAATTAATAAGAACATAAACATGCACGACTATATTCTTGTGCTTACCACCTTTTCATTCCCTTAATTTAACAGTGATCATGGGAGCTGTAACACCAAGAACTGTAGTCCTTTCATTTTGTGATTTAAAGACACCCAAGTGACACCATGAGCTCATTACTTTAGGACTTACCCCTAGCATTCTGGGTCATCAACCTCCACTTTCAGACAGAATGCAGTCAAACAGTCTCTATTTATTTTGTTCAGGAATTTATTACTTGATTTGGAAATAGTATTTAGTGTCTATTCACAACAGAACATATTGATGTGTTCTTTGGTCTAAGAAAGAGCCTTTAAAACCAGAATAGTAGACTGGAAATGGGAATTTTCCTGCTGTTTATTCTGTAGAGAACATACGTTAATGAATGGCATGTCCTTCACAGTGGTAGTTTGATTTTGAGTCCCTCAAATTGCAGTTCAAATATCGCTTGAGGACAGTGTTTTCTGTCTGTTCCCGTTCAGCCGACAAAGACAGGCATTCTGACTCTCGAGCCATGCCGCTCCAGAATGTTCCGGGTGACCTCAGGCTCATGGGGCAGAAAGAGATCTTTTATTCGACACAAAGGGAGAGACTGGCAACAGGATGGATGGAGGGATAGAGATGCTAAGAGATGTGTTCTGGCATGGATGTAGGGAGGGAGTAAAGGCAAGGGAGATGGAAGGATTGCCAAATGGAGGAATGACACAGATACTTGGAGGGATGTCTTCCCAAATATAGTGGAATGGCTTAAGAGTAGAGTGCAATGGATTGAGTACAGTGCAGTAGCTTATGAGTATAATGCAATGGCATAAGAGTATAGGGCAGTAACTTAATTGTATAGTGCCATGACTTAACGCATCGTGTAATGGCTTATAAGTAGTAGTGTATAAGTGCAGTGGCTTAGTGCAATTGCCCAGGAGTATAGGACAATGAGTTAGGACAATGGCTTAAGAGTATAGTGCAGTAGCTTATGATTAAAGTGCAATTGTCTTAAGAGACTAGGACAATGAGTTAGGACAATGGCTTAAAAGTATAGTGCAATGGCTTATGTGTATAGTGCAGTGGTCTTAAGAGTCTAAGACAATGGATTCTGACAGTGGCTTAAGAGTATATTGGAATGGCTTAAAAGTATATGACAATGGCTTAAGAGTACAGGGCAGTGGCCAATGACTATAGTACAATGGCTTAAGAGTATAGTGCAATGGCATAAAAGTGTAGTGCAATGGCTTCAGAGTATAGGGGATTGAGTGGTTAGAGTCAGTGTAGGCATATGATTATTTAGCTACGTTAATACACTAGTCAGTGAAAAAATACCCCACTTAGATAGAACTGAAAAGGTGTGTGTGTTCTGAATTATTTGTTTTATTGAATCATGTATTGAATTCTGGGCTTTAAATTAATTTCATTCACTTTAGTGTGGAACCTTGTGGTGGTGCTCATTAATAGTGTATTTTTCTCTTTTGGATGAATGCTATGTATTTTCACTCTTACCATGGTTTCAGTTACATTCATATTTGATGTTTCCAGGATGTATCCCACATTGCCTGTTTTTTTCTGGGTATCTGTTGACATTATTTAGTCCTCTGATCCTGTTCAATAATTCTCTTTTGTATCTCTTTGCTTCTTTGTACTTCTCTGCGTTCTCTGTTCCACTCGCACACACACACACACATGCACACACAACTGCTCATACCTTAACAGCTGAGGAACCAAATCCAATTCATTAATCTATTAAGCAGTGAGGGTTTAGCAGATCCTCGCTCCTTCCTTTGGAGAAAAGCAGTGAGATGGGGAGAAGGGGAGGGAGCAAACAGAAACGGACAGGGTATGATGGGACAGAGACTGGCTCTTTTTGGGTCACATGATGAGCTGCTGTCTGTCTGTTGTAGCATCAGCAGCTTGTCCTCCAGCCCTCAAGATCAAACACATGCACGCTCCGCACCGTGCCACACATCGCATTCTCGCTAGTGCATGTGTGTGTATGTGTGTGTGAGTGTGCGAATGTTGTCAACAAGGACTTCAGTTGGAGCTGCAGGATATACAGCCAGAGTCCTAATCATGTCTTTCTGCTGTTTCTTCTTTTTCAGGGACTATGGCACCAAACGCAAATCAGGTAAGACAGAGAATATGACACATTCACTCTTAAACCTGTTGCACTGATCAGCAGTATGTAGCAGTGTGCACTAACATCATATCTTGCTTAGCATCTTTCACATTCCCTGCATGCTCACTCACTGAATGACTTGCAGTTTTGTAGGATTAAAATGCAGCACAGTGTCTAGGCTAAGTCTAGACTAGGTGTGACGAGGAAATCTGAAATTGCTTTATTCTACACACAAAAAAACAACTATTTCCAAGTGTGACAAGATTTTTAAATGAGTGTAGCAAATTTCTTGCCCTAGCATTCAGGTTTTGAAGCTTAGGCAACACATGTGCATGTGTTTAGGGGGCGTGGTGTTGCAAGGAACATTGAAAGGAAGACTGTATTTGTAGGCATTTTAAATAAAACAAAAACATTAACAGTTAACGGTGTCATTTAAAGGTGCAGTCAGTAATTTTTAATTTGCGAAAATACTTTTATAGTATTTGTCAAAAGTTTGCCTCACATTTTGTCAGCTATTAATAAAACACTTTTTTTGAACTGTACCTATATAAAGCCTTTATAACACATTTATAAGCATTTCTCAAACTTTTATAGTAGAATTCATGACATTTAAGTGTCAAACTTTAAGTTTTTATATTATAAATTATATTATAAAGTTTATGAGATTTTTTCTTCATGAAATAGAAATGAAAAACCCCTAATTATCATAATGGTTAATCTGAGACTGTTACTGTATCTTGAAAGTTTTATTTTGTTTTCACTAACAGCACATTCTTGACACATTGATAAAGCTGTAGACAGCATACTGTACATAGTGCTTCTTAACACAGAGGTGGACAAAACAAGCAGATTTTGTGTCCAGGCTATTAGGTGCCTGGTAGAGTAGGGGCAACAACCAAAAAGGGGGGGGGGAAACCCTGCTTCTTATTGACTTTCACAAAACAAATGTTTTCATATGGTATGTAGCTATGTTTAAATTTAATGCATTTCAAAGTGGTGTGATGCACCTTGCTGATTTTTTGTCATAGGGGCAAACATGATGTGTTACATTAGAAACTTTGAAGAGGACAACACTCATATACTCATTCCTTTCCCTTAGTCGGTATTAATAGACATAACTAGCTAACTAGCTCATCATATATTATTATATTACATTAGCTACCTTTTTTAAATATAGAGAATTAGGATTCTGGGAAATCAAACTATGGGACTGGGCAGCACATTGGAGCTTTTACTTGCTTTTGTGGGCTAGCTAATGAATTTATGATCAGTACTTCTTGTGCTGGTAGTAAAGACCAAGAACTTCCAAAATAATGATAAAAAATACAAATATAGGTTTTTGAGACATGGGAATATAAAATACAGGTTTTGACATTTATATATTATAATACAGGTTTAACACAAGTCCTCCTTTACAATGTATTTATGATGTTTGATTGTTCAGAAGGTGTTCACAAGGTAAATCACAGGGACTTGTAGGGCAGATGCTCCACATAAATGGATTTAAATAAAAACATGTAATTGTTGATCTGGTGAAGTTTTCTGGGAGGAGAGTTTATATAGCATTTTTGGAAGGAGTCTCCAGTGTCATCGCTTTGTAACAGCTGTTCCTTTAAGTTTTCCGACAAGGAAAAGCCTTTAAGGGAAGGTAGAAGGAAAAGTAACTATAAATAGCAAAAGTATGCTGTGTTATTCATTAATAAGTGTTGACATTGCTGTTGTATAAGAGGAATAAAACACTTAAGGACATTCTGTTATTGGAAAATAATCAACTTCAGGGTGGTAATAGCCCTGGGCAGTATCACGCCTCCCCGTAGATATTTTCCTATAACAGCAGACCCCGTCGTGTTTTATTTTCCGTATGTTTAGGAATGTTTAATGAAGGCCCAGTGTGGGTACCTTTCAGATAAAATGTTACCCAATAAAAGACCTGCTAAGAGTAAAAATGGACTCTTTGGCACCCCAGGCTATGTTTATGCAGAAAAACATGTTGCAGACCACCACCATTTAATCAATCTGGACAAGGAGGCATCTCTACTCATGTCTGCCAATCATGCTGCAAGGGCAGTGGTAGCTCAGTGGTTAGGACGTTGGGCTACTGCTCGGAAGGTCATGAGTTTGATCCCCAGCACCGCCATGCTGCCACTGGTGGGCCCTTGAGCAAGGCCCTCAACTGCTCAGTTGTATAAATAAGATAAATGTAAGTCACTCTGGATAAGGGCGTCCGCCAAATGTAAATGCTGCCTTTTAATTTATAAAGCTTACCATCTTGCACTAATGTTTGGGATTTGGGGCTGTGGCTTTGCATGGAATACCGAAGGTGAGGGGCTGTATTTGTTTGCATTTTGAGTTCCAAGACATCCAGCCTCAGCTAGTCTGCAAAAAGACTGACTGTACCTTTAATGGCACCACATATGGGAAAAAAATGTGTATATGTGTGTGAAGCATATACAGTAACATGTAATATTGGGTTATAGGTTTATCTTTCCATTAATTTTTAATACCACGCCTATTCTAGACTAAAGGGTGGGGCTTAAGTGCACATCTCTGGGACGGAGGGAGGATAATAGTATAACATCAGTCTTGCTGATAATGCTGAGGCCAAAATGACTCAGATGATTTAGTATATTTATTATCAGTGAGGTAGTTCAGGCTTGGAGCGTTACTCAAAAAGATTCAGACATGTCATGCGGAGTTGGGCTAGATTTCCAAGAAAGACCATGTGAAGGTTGGTGTGCTGTTACTTTGTCGTTCTTGGTGGTATTTCCTGATTGATGTTTATGAAATAGTCTTAATGTTCGAGTTATCAAGTGGGAACTCATTCCGATGTGTTTTCTGAAGTGTTTATGGCCTAGTTTTCTGTAAAATGACTCTGACCAGATGGATGAAAACGGTCTAGTGTTCATTCTTATTAAGCGTGTGAGTACACTTGGTGCATATGTGTGTTTAGTTTTCAGGCTGTACATGTGGAAGTGCAACCAAGTGCAGATTTCAAAGCTGACCATATGTACAGTCATCCACCCGGACAAAGCATATACACACAGGAAGCAGCGGTCATTAGTATCCATTATGGACCACGTCAGTAAGGATATATGGGTGGAAGGATAAACAGTGTACTTCATGTGATATCCTTGAAAGAAAGATAATTCTTGCAACAAAACATCCAGCAAAAGCTTATAAACGAGTTGTATTATATTTGGCTCAGTTATTGCAATGGCCTCAGTTTCTTGCCATTGTTCATCTGCGTGATAACTACTGGCAACTCATCTTACACCATTTGAAAATTGCAGCCATTGGGGTTTTGTTGTTTTAAGGACTATTCCAAATAATTCCATGTGACAGTTTACTCCTAATAAATATTTGCATTTCAAGCCATATGCAAGCATTTACCAGCTATCCATAAGCCTAAAAGTGTTTTCCACAATATTCTGCATTTATAATTATTTCCAATTATATGTCTGTGAGGAATGTAACCAAATATGAATACTGTGACGTGGAGAGTCGTGACAACGGAGTTGGAGTTGGGGTGCCCTCTAGTGGAGTTCATGGGCACTCCAGCTGGCGATCGTAACATAGTTCCCCCGCACCCCCCACCCCACCCAAGGAGCGGCTTCCAGACGCTCCTCAATAGGAATAGACATGAGTCCAGGAGGGGGGTGGAGCGGAGGTGGAACAGGGGGAGGGATGGAGGGCCAGGTCCATGTGGAAGTGGAGGAACAGGGGACTGAGGCAGAGCCGGCGGAGCAGAGAGCCAGTGGGGAGCAGGCAGAACAGAATAGCACCAGGGCGTAGCAGGCGGAACTGAAGAGCACCAGGGTGGAGCTGATGGGTCCGAAGATCCCCAGGGCGGAGCAGATGACCACCATAGCAGAGCAGATGTCCACCAACGTAGAGCTAATGAGGCAGGTGTCCACCAAGGCGGATCAGGCGGGACTGGCGCAGAGAGGTTAATAATGGCCTCTGCGGTCAAGACAGGACAGGTTGAGAGTTCATAGACGGCCTTCTTGGCCGGGACAGGGCAGGGGAAGAGCTCGGAGACAGCCTTGGCCGTGACAGGACAGGCAGAGGGTTCAGAAGCGGACGCCGCCGACTCGGGAGGTTCTGCAGTGGAACCTGCCACCTCGGGAGGAGCTGGAGCGGACACCGACAATTTGGGAGGGGTTCTGCAGCAGGAGCTGCCACCTCGGGAGTTGGAACGGGCTCTGGAGCAGATTCGAGGACTGGAGCGGGCTCTGGAGCGGGCCCTGGAGCAGGCTTAGGAACAGATTCATGGACTGGAGCAGACTCGGGGGTAAATTCACGGCCTGGAGCGAGAACAGAGCAGTGTGTAGCCGAAACACACAGGATGGGGACCGCCATTACAGGGAGCACTGAGGATAGAGGAAGTGTCTCTGTGACGACCAGTGCTGAAGTTTTTGGAATGCCTGCTGCACGCACGGTGGGTGCGTCAGACTGGACACCAGCCTCAAATGCCCTTGGAATGCCTTGGTGTCTTCAAACACAACATCCACGATGCTCGGGAATACTGGAGTGGCATCCGTGATGGCTGAAGACTGAGGCTTGACATCCATAACGGCTGTGAATCTTGTGAAGTGGCTCTGGGTTGGCGGCCATCTTGGGACGAGACTCCGGACTGGGGATCACAGAACAGGAAGGTGCAGAGAACACAGACGTGGCGACCATAATCACAGGACCTGCTGGTGGCCATGATGGGTCAAGCTCCGCTGCTGCCGGAGCTTGTCGCTGTTGTCCCCCCCAAAAAAATTCTTTGGGGTTTCAAAGTCCTCTGCCTCTCTCACAGTAAAAGGAGAGCCACATGACAACAGAACATAGTCCATAAAGTCTCTTAAACTACAGTTAAACTCCTCTCCAGGTAACAATGACTTTGTTGGCTCATTTAGTCCAAAACGGAACAAGTCCTTAACTCACAGAACAGATGAACGTATTCGTTCTTTTGCCGAAGGTGCAGTAGTTGATCGACTGGGTCCATGATTGGCCTGGAATGCTCAAAAAGCCGCTGGATCCGGATGGGGCTGATTATTCTGTGACGTGGAGAGTCGTGACAACGGAGTTGGGGATCCATATGCAAGGCTTTATTTAGAAACATGTTCAAAACAGGCAGGGTCGAGCACCAGCAAACAGTATAATCCAAGGCAGAGGCAAAAGAGTAATTCAAAACACAGGTAATGGTGAGGGCAGGCAGCAAACAATCAAAAACAAGGAAAACAGTCCAAGGGTCTAAAACACAGGGAAACTAGGAAACATGGAATGGCTATATACAATAATCAGCAACCTAGGAGCATGTGTGAGCAACTTTTATACAGAACAAGGAGAACACACGACAAAACCAACCAATGAAAACAAGACACATGAACCCAAAGAACCTATCAGAACATAACATACAAACAAGGGTAGCACATGACAAGATCACAGGTGGGGCAAGGAACACATGGGAAATGGAGTCTCTAGTGGAGTTCATGGGCACTCCAGCTGGCGATCGAAACAAACACGTTATTTGGAATGAAGAGATAATATGTTCTATATGTTCTAAACAGATACAAATATCAAAACAGATATGGATGAGGGTGCACCGTTTTTTTTTCTTAGGATAGCTTGCCTAAAAGATTCATCTGGTTGAGACCATGGGATACAGCAAAAAAAGCATGAGAGCAGGAGGTTTTCATGCGGGTATGAGGGAGCGGTCAGATATCTTGGGAGACAAACAAATACCACATTAACGTGAATGTACAGCATTCATTCATCCCTAGTACCTTCCTGGTCAGGGTCACAGTGGTGTAAATTAGGCTACTGGTTTGTTTATATTTTGGGGAACAGAACTAACCAAATTCATTAGAAAAATTTGCAGGCAGGTGCAAACTAAATTATTAGCTGTGTGAGTGGGATTAAAAATAAATAAATAAAAAACAGTCCCACACAAATCTCTACTTGAGATCAGTTGAGAACTTGAATAATGAGTTAATAATGAGCTAATGAGTGAAGTAGCTGAGGTTGAGGAACTGTCAGAGCTGGAATTCACAGACCCTGTGTTTCTGGGGTCATAGTGGTAATGTTGGTTAAAAAACAAACAAACAAAAAAACCAAAAACCCCTTCCATTTTAAGCCACACACTCACTATGGGTTTAAATCCAACAACTGATCCAGATACAGATCGAGATAATGCCATTGCATTACACCCCTAATGCATATACATATTGAATTTAGTGAATGAATGAATGAATTGATGAGCCCTGAGTTCATTTTTTTTATTTTGATGTTTTTTTTTTTTTGTTTTTTTTCTGGGCAGCTGCTATACTGCACATATACAGTAAATGAATTAATTGGGTTCATGTCATCTTGAGCACAATGCTTTTTGTTTTCCATCATAATTGCCTCCCTTGACAGGGTTGCCATGAGGAACACCAGCAAACAACTGGAAAGTGTCATTGAGCTGGTGACGATTTCAAAACAAGCTCTGTATTAATTGTTAAATGTGGATGGCGCTGAGTCCACATCTCTCAGTGTTTTTCAGAAAACTCTGGATGATCTCATTGGGTATTGGGTTGCAAGTAGCATCAGTTGAAAACTATGTGTATGTGTTTTTTCTAATGCTGAAATATGGACAGGAATTTTGGAAAGGGTAGGTTTGTGGCATTGTACTTGGACTGGAAATAAGGATTGCTTTGCCATGAGATAGTGGATAGTGGTGTAGGTTAGCAGTGATTGTGTGTTTTTGGAAAAATATAATGTGTAGAACTTGATGACACCACATGAGGACTGCAATGTGTGTGTTTGTCTGGCTTCAATCCCTTCCAAGCATGCATTAACTAATCAGGCATTTTAAGACCATCTGTTTAAGTGAAGTGATCTTGAAATGGGAGCCAAAAGGACAAAACCCTTTAGTTCTATGGGTACTTTCCAAGTCCCTCAAACTTGAATCTAATTGCACATTATGGATTATCTTTAGGATTGGAGAAGCATTGAATCAATTGGTTGGCCTGTCCTTGAACAGGTGGCTTCATGCCTTGGGAATGTAGTAGTTCTGATTTGGGAAAATGATGATCCAGCGGAATCGGACACTGTTGATCCCAGTATGGGACTATCAGGGCAAGATTTGGGATTCTGGATTACATCAAGTCAGGTTTTTTTATTGAGTGTTTTGCAGTAGACATTTACAGAAGTCAAGATCTATACCCCTAATGAGCAAGACAACATGGAAGGTGGTAAGAAAAAATGGCCATGCTTTGTTGAACCAGTTAGGTGCCATTTATTCTCCAGATTTCAATAAAATCCAAAATAGTTGAACACTGCAAAAAGCAAAATACAACAGGAATTGGAGTTATTATAAAACCCATTTTATTATTATTATTATTATTATTATTATTATTGGAGTTAGGGCCAACTGTAAAGTATCATTATACATCTGTATAAAGATTTTGAAGGCAGTGTTCTAAACAGGATATTATTAGAGGTACTGTATGAGAACATCTGGTGTTAATATTTTAATACATTAATCCCTGTTTGACCTAAGTTACTTGTACATGGTGATCTACTGATATGAAAGAGATTACTGATTATTAGATTATTAGTGATATTAATCCTGTACAAATTGCCATTTTTCATAGAGTTTGCACTTCTTAAATGTAATAAATCCAGTGCAAATTACCTTCTATACTTTATTAGAAAACCCCTTTTGTAGTAAGTCTTTAATAGAAGTATTATTTGATTTTACCTCACTGTAATTTAATAACCGAGCCTGGTAATTGTTATTGTCATGCTTGTCACGTAACTCTGACATGTGCATCCGGGCAGTCCAGATTATGTGTGGTAATTTGGGCAAATTACCCACATACTTTATCCTGTCCAAATTGCTCAGTCAAATTCCTTACAAATTATATTTAATTATACCAAACCTTCTCTGGTAAAACTAAACCAACTTGAATAGTGTCAGCTAAAATTGACTAAATAGTGTCATTAATGGACTAAATGATCTCTAACATTAATATATATACAGCAAAATATATGTATGTGTATCATATATATAAATGACATCATTTCATGTCATTTAATATCAATCTTTAATAAGAGATCACTTCACTAAAACAGATGGTCTTTAAATGCCTAATTAGTTAATGCATGTTTGGTGATTGAACCAGACAAACACACACATTGCAGTCCTCATGTGGTGTCATCAAGTTCTGCACATTATATTTTTCCAAAAACACACAATCACTGCTAACCTACACCACTATCTCATGGCGAAGCAATCCTTATTTCCAGTCCAAGTACAATGCCACAAACCTAAGTCCAGATAAGTCAAGGTGATAAAGTAGTCACAGGAAAGTACTGTTCTTTATCTGACTTTAAAATGGATTCGAAAAAAAAAAACCAAAAATATTTTTCTGCTGTCTCATATACCTCCCAAGAAGCCTATAGGTGGTCATTTTGGTGACAACAATTTTTAAACACAGTAAAAGATGTCAAAATATGTTTTTTAGAACAACACTGGAAATTTCTTTAATCAGATGGTGATCTACAGGGTCCAAGCACTTTTTGCATATAGTGCTAGTGACCAGTTCTTGCCAAGTTACATAGAAGAGTAAAGAGACCGCAGTTGAACACTCAGTTCAGGATTTGTGACTGTAGTTCAGTGCTAAAATTGCCTAGGGTGATGACTGGGTGATGGTGCTCATGCTTTTTAAATACCCCATTCATCATTAGAAATTCCCTTACAGATAAGCACAACAATGCAGTACAACAAATTTCAGCTCTGCTGGACATACTATTCCTGAGGAACAGCTATTTAAATTTAACCCTTTCCCCTATGAATGATCATGCCTCAAACTATACAGACATTCTCACAATCTTGTCCTGAACATGCCTTTCAAATTTCATGTGATTCCATGCAACTAATCATAAGTTACAGCTTTTACAGCTGAGTAAATTAAGCCCTGCTCCACAAGAACTGGTTAACATTGTAACTAATTGTTTCCAAATCTCAAAATGTTTAAATAATTAGTTTAACATTAGTTTAATGAGTTAGAGGAACTAACTTCAAAAAGGCCTACAATAATGGCTTGATTGAAACCATTTTCCAAAACTCAGGAATTTTCTTCCTCACACATCATTTTTATGATTCACAACACTGTCATATAGTGATGAATTTTCAACAAACTGTTGCCTGTCAGAGATGTTTGAGACACAGCAGGCATATTATAGCCACTCAGTGGGGGTTCTGCTGAGTTTAACTCTGTGCTTTACTCTATTGTCAACTTGTGGTGGTATGTTTAGCTCCATAGCTACAAAATAAAGGCATTTGGTTTGTGTGTGTGTGTCTGTGTGTGTGTGTCTCAGTGAAAAGTAATGACACGGCGCTTAACTTTCTCCGCGGGTAAACCAAAGCTTTGCTGTCTCCAGGTCCCCTGCAGACACAAAACTTTTACTGTCTCCATGTGGTCTTATTGTCCAAACTGTTTACCTGTATGCAGAATGAAATAGCACTTTTGTCTGTTGTTCACCACAGCAGTAGGTTTTACAATATGTTATATTTAAGAATTTGGGATAAACAATGAAAAACCATAAGTGTAGTTCCATTTCAAGTTTTTTGAATTGTCCAAACTTAAATTAGCTGTTCTAGGAACAGTGTTATGGCTGATTGCAAGACTGGGGTGCTATTTAACCCTTGTAACACTGTAAAGTTAAACTTTCTTTTTTAAAATAGTTTTCAACATTCAGCATGGAAATTTTTTTTTAACAAGTTTTCTTGCCAACAATAGCTTCGTTTTGCTCCTCAATGAGTAACAGTGTTGAATGTAGCATTTTTTTTTTAGCAAAAAATTAGCAAATACACAAAATGTAGCATGACTGTACAATTAATGATTTTTAACATTAATGTATGTACAATTAATACATACATTAATACATACATTGATGAAGTACAATTAATGATTGTACTTTCAAAGTGATCTTGTCAGTCAAAATCGCTGAAAATAAAAATAAAGATGAGAGACTTTTCTTTTCCACATGATCTTCAGGAAATTCAGATGACGTAGGCTGAGAGCACCAAGGCCTAACCACTAGTCCTCCAGGGACCCCGGACACTAAGATGTACAATTTCTTATAATCTATAATGGATGACTCATGGAAAAGAATGTTTTAAGCTTGAGATGTTAAAGGGATTCAGACCTTACTGCAAAAAATATGATTCTTGAGGTATTTTATTGATTATTTCGAAGTAACTTACATACGTATTGTTGTAAATGTAATATCAGTGAGACACAAGTGACACTCTAATCATGAAATCACACTTATGTTGATGAACTTTATTTTGGCTCTGCTTCTGCAATTGATGAGTTTGAATCTGATAATGATTTGTTTGTGTAACATGATTTTCAGGCAGAGAATGGTTTGCATTTGTATTTTCTGCACAGACATCCTTCTCTTGCTGCAACGTTCTGTCTTTTTTTTTTTTGTTTGACCCATGTGAGAAACAGATGTGTGTGTGGCTTTGGGGGGGAATGTCAGTCGGTCAGATAGACCCCTGCTTACGTGGCATCAGGGATAAAGTTTCACTATGACGTAGCAATGGCCAATACTGTTTACACAAGCCTCAAAGGAGGGGGCACCAAGGAGGAGGGGAGGTGATACTGTTATGGAGAGGGGGAAATACGAGTGACACAGAGAGAGAGGGAGAGACAGAGACAGACATGGAGGGGTACTGACAGATGGAGAATTGGGGAGGAGGGTAGGCTTAGTTTTAGAGGACAGCAGGGCAAGAGGGTGTGCGTGCATGTGTGTTTTCGTTGAGAGGAACAGTTGTAAATGGGTCCGTGTGGTTTTACTACAAATTTGCATTTAGCATGCAGTGCACTTTTTGCAAAATTCCACTCCATTTGCTGCTTTGTTTGAGTATGTTCTCAAGCATGGTGGGCAAGTTAAAAAAAAAAAGAAAAGCCTGTGGATTACAGCCTGTTAGAGTTGCTGAATTACAGCATTGAAATTCCAAAGGTCAGAGTATCTGGGGCTTTATGTTCAAAGGAGCAGTTTTTTTACAGTCCCCTGCTGCCTGTGAGTCGAATTGCAATTGCAACGAAAACACTGAAGATCCAAACCTTTCCTCCTCTGTTCAAGCTACAGTTGAGTGCAGACGTTTGTGCCCTCTTGGTTCCTGCGTGAAAATGAAAACGATTATTTTATTGATTACAAAAGAGAATTTCATGTTTATTTAATATTACACTTGAGTCCAAGGCAACAGTTAGCACAAAGGTTGGACATGCTGTGGGTAATTTATCTAAATGAGCCTCACGGCAGTGTTGAAAGACATAAAACAGTCAACGTATTTTTCTAAGTACTTTAAGGCCTGAAAAGTTGAAACAGGCTCTTGAGAATTTTACTGTAAGTTAAGGGTCATTGGGATAAAAAAAAAAAAACAGCTACCGCAAGATGTAAACCAGAAAATGTTGACCTTTTACCAAGCTGGAAGAGGACATAAATAGATAAATGTTTAAACATACCATAACAGTGCAAACCATCACTTAGGAATGTCAGAAAATGTACAAAAACAAAAATGTGACCAAAGAGTGGAAGGAAAATAAGTGAAAAAGACTGAGACATCATCACAAAATCCAAAACAAACAGCAGGAGACCTGAAAATGTCCTTAGAGACACAATGGGAGTATACATACTGTGTATATCATATGCAGAAACATTTTGATTGTTTTATAAATACTTTTGATAAAAATGTTGATAAAATATAGACTGTTTGATCATGTTTGTATCTTGATAAAAAATCTATAAAATCAACAAGAAAGCTCAATTAAATGTCTTGTTAGTTTTGTGATTTTGAAATTAGGGTGTGTAAACTTTGCTTTAAAATGTTCATATGCCTTGTTGATTGACATTTAAGAAAAACAGGGCAGAGCTGATTAACTCTGTCTGGGCTAGGGGCGGAGCTTATTTCTAGGCTGAAAAAAAGTCGACAGAACTAGAAATTTTTGCAAAATCTAGTCAGATACATTCCATGGAAATATAAAGAATCTAGTTTTTCTGATGTATGCTTTAAATTATCTATGATTATTATAGATCTAGAAATACAAAACAGACTACACCTTTAATCTGGATCTACTTAAAAAGATAGCACTTGAGCTAAAAGTAAATAATGTTTCCAAATTGTTGATTAGACAAACAAAAGAAAACAAGAACAATATTTCTGTAACTGCTAAGTGTCATTGATAGCGAAAAGGACAGAAGGAGGTTGTGCTGAATACAGTAACTGTATTTATAATGTTTTCTTTGGTGATGATTTCTTCGCTATTCTTTATTTAAAACAGTTTGCAAGATCTGAGGACTTTTGGAGGGTTTGCTGATGTAGGCTAACAGTCAGCGAAAGGCTATTAAATGATGTGACAAAGTAAGTGCTCCACACCCTCCTGGAAGAGGAAAGCTTTAGGACAGAGTAGCAGTCAGTGTGTTCCTCATATGATGGGGAAGAAAAAAAAAACAAAGTCCCAAAATCTTTCTGCACTGGAGAACAGATGTAGATGCTTCCACTGCACATTTAGTGTGTGAAATGTTTTCAGCCATTCCTGCTTTTGGTTTTCTGCTGTCGTAGCCCATCCGCTTCAAAGTTTGGCATGTTGTGTGTTCTGAGATGCTTTTCTGATCACCACAGTTGTAAAGAGTGGTCATTTGAGTTACTGTAGCCTTCCTGTCAGCTTGAACCAGTGTGGCCATTCTCTTCTGACCTCTCTTATAAACAAAGCAGAATCACTGCTGACTGGATGTCTTTTTGTTTATCATGCCATTTTTTGTAAACTGTATGGACTGTTGAGTGTGAAAATCACAGGAGATCAGCAGTTTCTGAAAAACTCAAACCAGCCCTTCTGCCACCAACAGCCATGCCACTGTCAAAGTCACTGAGATCATATTTTTCCCCAATTCTGTTGTTTTCAACATTAGCTGAAGCTCTTGGCTTATATCTACATGAATTTATGCATTGAGCTGCTGCCACAGGATTGGCTGAATGGGTAATTCCATGAAATATTACTTTTAACATGGCATGATTTTGGTTGCTCATTGCGTGTTCCGATGAGTGTTCAACTCCACTCCCTCGTATCCCAATCAATAGCTCTAACGCAGACAGTTATGTTTTGGATTTCATTTTGAAATGATGAAATGCTGAAAACACACATGCCAGTAACTGAATGAAGCCATATGGGGTTGTTGTTTTTTTTTTAGGCATGCTGCTTACTGCCTTTGTTCTTCTTCATTACTATAATGAACCGATTGTGTACATAAAGTGTGAGGATAACTGTAAAACTTGCAAAGACAGTTAATCAGAAGTGCCTATCCTTTTAAATGAAATGTTTCTCTAATGGACATGTCATATGGTCACTAAGGTTCAACGCCAAAGAAAAACACCAGAGATTGTTTGCCTGGGGTACAAAAATCTGAAAGGAATTAGTGAGTACATGTATTTTGGGAGGTGGAGAGTTAATATCAGTCAGCTGTTGAGTGTTACATTGTCAAGACAGGGTGGAGTTGCCATGTTTTGAGGAATTTGATGCTATTTTGTGCATTTGGCAAAATTCCTTCCATTCCAAATTGTTAAAATTGCTAAATTGTGTAAAGGCCAAGTGTAACCCCTGTTGCTACCTTCTTTCACTTGGTGAACCAAAGTTTTAGGATTTAGGTCGAAATAAGATCTGCTCCTCATAGTATATAATGCCCAACTGTTATAGGGGGGAAAAAAACAGATATTTGAGCTCTACCCTAATTTTCAGTTTTGGTCTATACAGGGCTAAGTGAGTGCAAAATGAATGATCAGTCATCTCTCAGGTATCTTAAGTTACTGACAGCATTTATATACAGTTTCCTTAATTTATTTGACTTGGCCAAGATTACTGATCTGATTTGTCGCTCTTTAACAATGTGAGGAGCTAAATTTAGTGATCCAAGGAATGGAAAGATGGGAAAGAATGGGAAGAGGGGGGAATTGGAAGAGGTGGTGAGGGACAGAGGGAGTGAACTCTCAACAAAAATTTGGAGATAAAATATTACAGCCAGGTCATCCTGTTCTGCATTCTATTAAACACAGCAAATCTGGCTGACTGTGTATCGGCAAAAATTCAGCAATGCTCAAATTTATGCAAACGAGTCCATCCATCACGCCATTTTTAGCCAATCAGGTGAGGGTACATATGTGTTTGTTATGCTTTATTGTGATGTTTACATCATATGAGTGGGAAGGTTTTAATTGAACAAAAGTGATGGAGCATCTCATTATTAGCTCAGTAGCTTGCTATTGTGATTAAATGATCTAGCATCCCATCCAGGGTGTATTCCCATCTGACGCTCAGTGTTCCCTGGATAGGCTCAGGATCCATTGTGACCTTGTCTAGAATAATGCGGTTAATGAAGATGAAAAAATTAATGACTTTATCAAGCAAAGACAGACCTGATATTCTACAATAATATTTATTTGATAACAATGACCATAACCGAACCAATAGGAACTTATATGAATACGTCTTTTTCTGTTCCTTTGTCATGAATGATAATGACCTAATGTCTCATAAGGATATGAATATCTGCCAGTTTTGACCTTGTGGGAATATTTGGCTGGTCCCCATGAGGAAGAGCCTAAATGTTTCCTTTTGGTTACTGAGGTTAAGGTTAAGGCTAGATTTAGGTGTAGGCATAGCATTAATTAGCTGCATTAATAATTGTCAATAGGAGGTCCTCACAAGAATAGTAAGACAAACGTGTGTGGGGGGATCAAACTAAAACTTCTGTAAAAATACAGTAGGCACTGATGGGTCAACAATGAAGTGTTAAAAGCATTTTAATTCATCTCAGAACAAGTCAGGATCAGTAGTTAGAAGCAATGCTCAGTGTTAATGCCATTCAGATAGGATGTGGTATTTGATTGCATTCGTTGGAAAATATACACAGAATTCAGGGAGATGGAGCAGGGTGGAGTGCCAGTGGGTCACGGTTACTAATTCCTCCTTCATCACATCCACTTGCTATAAATGAGAGAGTGTGAATTGTGTTAGCATGTGTGTGATCACTGAATTAAATATTGCTTGCATGCTTATAGGAAATAGTGATAGGATTGTATGCATTCTGCTCTTTTTATACTGCCACACTTTGTTACTGCATGACTCTTTTAACTGACTTTCCTTTTCCTCTTCTGCTCTTCTCTGCCAAGTTTGGATGTATGGCCTACAGGACAGTCCCACCAAGTCTGAGGCCTCAGGTAGCTATGATTGTTTTTAGTGAATGTACACTGTGTGTTGTGCATGCCGCTTCCCTCCCCATTTTTTGCTTTCTGCTCCTAGAGCTTAAATGGATACTTAACATTTTAAACCACACATATAATTTTTTTATGACTCATCCCATTTCTGAACATCACCTTTCTGAGGATTCAGTAATTTAATACAGTAGCATGATGTTAAGCATCTGTTAAAGCACTCAGGTCAGAAAGGTATCAAGTTATCCAAAAAACATCATCAATAATCTGCTCCATAATCAACCTCCAAAGTGAAGCTGTATCTAAAAATGGCTGCCTCGTGTCTGACCTCATTCCAAATCCTCACCAGAATGCAACTGTCATGAGTTTTAGGAACAACGGCATGCAAATAATTATTTCAGCCAATATTGCACTCATCCCTCGGAAATAAACAGCGTTCGGCGAGGCTGGAACCATCTGGTGAACATCTTCTCTGGGTTCCTCACACACAACAGGTCTATTTGGGGCAAAGCAGGAAAACACGTGATGTTAATTTGTTCTAGAAAAAAAATTAAATAAAATATAATAAAATAAAATAAAATAGTCTTAGAAACAGTAGCTGTAAGTCTTGAACAATTGGAGGTGCTTATGAGCTTTTGCCAGAACTTGCTTGCGCTTTGTACACTGGCTTCCTTTGGATTTGATGTCTCCAAGAAAGGAAGTGAAATGTTTGGACCAGGAGCCCAGAAATGTAATGTACTTTCCAAACTCAGAAGGTCAGTGTTGTTCTATGTCATTCAGACACGTCTGAGTTCTTTACAGGAAATTCATTTGTGCTGTTTAGTTTAGTTAATAGACACTGCATTAGAGTGCAAAGCCATTCTACTTAGAGTGGTCTGTTTCTGACACTCGATTAAAATGAAGTACAGGACACTTCTGTCTCTCCTCTAGGTGACAGGCATTTTGTGTCAAATGATTTCATGGTAAACCTAAATAAATTGCTTGTGAAGTTTGAAAACCACAATGTGCCAGCAGGCTTATTCTGGGTGTCTGCTGATAAAATGGCCTGGTGCAGTATCATTATAGAGCAAATCACCATCTGTTCAACATGGAAGTGGTTTATGTAAGCTAAACACATAATATATACACCACAGATAAAAGTACTAATGTGTATAATGCTGAATGCACACTACATGATTTCACTGTCACAGACAGTGACAAGCTTGCCAACAAGTAGCAAGAACGGCAGTGGGAAACAGCCACTGAGAGTCCATGAGGAAATCAAATTAATCTTCTGTCATGTGCAGCAGATCCCTGAATCCAGTTCTATCATCCTTCTATTTGTATAGGAGGGCATATGGCAAATTCTAAGTACAATAATATAGCTTCTAAAAGAAAGTATTTGTCAAGTCATACTCAAATGCTTATTAGAAACAATGAAAAAAATCACATGACTACAGACAAAACAGAGTATAAAATGGATATGTTCCTCTACATTAGACCTCCAGTTCTCTTTGCAGAACAGACATATGATAGACAGCTCTCACATTTATTTTTGTGAGAAAGTGGCATTTAGGGTTCAAGCATGCTTCATCTGGGATCTCTGTGAAAAGCTGTATAGTGTGTGAGCCTCGGCTGTTGTGTAGTGTTCACTTGGAATAAGATGCATTGCTTTTATAGGTTACTTTGCATTTATGTTGTTATAGCTGTTTGTGTAAATATTAGGCTATTAGCATGGCAATTTATGGTATCTCAGTGTAGTATCTAGGACATCTCCTGCATGCTTTCCATCCTGCCTGTCATTCTCCTTAGCCATTGCTTATTTATGGCTGATCTGGGATCACTTTCCATTGGACCATGCAAGTTTGCATTCCATATGCTGTTCCATCACCTCGACAAACACACATGCAGAGATACAGAGAGAGACCAAAAGAGAGGGAGGGAGGTAAATAAGTTGCCCAGAGCATTAACACATACCTGGAAACTGCCATAAACTGTATAAGTGTTATAGGAAAATGTGTATTCAAATGATTTAACAGCTTGTCAGGGTGTTTTACATTTTCTAAAGTTAGTTTGTAGTTAAAGTTATGACTTAGTAGAACTGTTACTGTGATTTTCCAATTTATTGTTGGACAAAATCCATACGCAAAATCTGATTTGAGGCTCTGAATTGTGTTTTACACTAATAACCCAGCTGAAGTGGCAACAATGGCAAGTTAAATAATTTTTCACAAAGTGAGCAGGCAAAAGAGAAAGAAACAAAGAAAGTAAGGAGGGAAGGAAGAATGGATAGAGAGAAAAAGAAAAAGAGCAGTCTAGCTTGAGCTAAAGTGCTTTCCTCTCGTGTTTCACATAAACAGACTCTCTCTCTCTCTCTCTCTCTCTCTCTCTCTGTGTGTTTCTCACTTGCTCTTTCCTTCTCTCTGAGTCCACTCATATGTTTCTATTTAAGGCTTGGAGAGTAGACTGCTCCGATTGGCGTTTTTCACCCCCCCATCTCCCCCCCGCCCAACTGTTGCCTAACCCCTTGAATGGGAGGAGAGAGAGAGGCCTTGCTTGCTTTCGTCTGTTTATTTTCCACCAGAAAAACTCCTCCAACCCTCCACTCCAGACTCACATCCCCGACCGCTAGCAGCTCTCCCTCTCTTTCCCCGTTTCTTATTTTTCTCCCTTCTTCCATTCCTCCTTTTCTTTTTTCCACTTGCTTGAATTTGTGCTATGGAGCCCCGACGCCAACGCAAGCCTCCGCAACAGTCTCCTCCTTGAAGGAGCTCCCCATTTCTTTTCTTTTTCACATTTTTTCTCTTCCAATGCTCCGGCCTCGGCTCGGGGGGAAGCTCAATCTATATGGCCAGTCGCTGCAGAGCATGCGCTGAGAGCAGGGGCTTCCGATGTGCTAGGCTGCAGGGGGGTGTGGGTGTAGGCGTGGATGGCAGCGTACAGGGGCCGCAGGGGCATGAGGGGCAGTGGGGCAGCAGGCAGGTGGCTCACAGCATGTTTCTTCCCCTCGGTGCCAGGCCTGGACAGCAGTGAACCTATGGTGCTGGAGCAGTACGTGGCTGTGGCCAACTATGAGCGGCAGGAGAACGCTGAGATCAGCCTGCGTGCCGGCGAGACGGTGGACGTAATCGAGAAGAGTGAGAGCGGTGAGTCAATCCCACATACTTACATTGGTGTATACTCTTTATAAATATATATCCCTTGTTGCATACAATCGTTGCAAATATGTGCACCAACTTATGTGGCATGTAAGCATTAGTAATGTACAAATAAAATGGATTTTACTGAATTTACTTAGAAAACCGCTTCCCAGAATGGATATAAACAATGAAATTGACAAAGCTGCTTAGGCTAGTACCAATTCTTTCTTCACTTCCCTTAGTCTTTGTCCTCAAGAATCCCTCTCTCTCTCCTCCTCCTTTGCTCTGGTCTCTTCCCCCGTCAAACCCCCCTGAATCTGCAGTCTTGCTCTTGGCTCCACCTGGAGGTGTTGTTTTGGCTGGTTGGTTGGTCAATCAACTGCTTTCATTTCTCCCCCCCTGGAGCTCCAGGCTAGAAGCCAGACTGTTGTCTTTCCCATTAGGAATGTCTTCTAGCCAGGCATGATAACTACCAGCCCTCCCCTCCCTCATTCTGGACTCCAGAGGTGGGCCAAGGTTGCACTTTTCCAGCAATGCAGAACTTGAGATGGACAAGAAAGACAGACAGAGAGCAAGAGAGAGATTCTGCCTAATCAGCTTTCTTTGAGTTGTATAAGCTGCAGATGGCACACAACTTCAGGCAGCCAATTTTACTGTTCTTTTTTCCCACTTCTTCATGTGACCTGTGCTTTTTTTTGGTCCGAGTTTGCAGAATGTGTGCCTGCAACCAGCAAAACCCTGCATGTATTTTCCATCCAGTGTTCTGAACCTTGGCCCCTTGTTGAGCTTGCCAAACACTTTAGCCAAACATTACATACTGATATTTTATCAGTTCTTTGCATACTCGTAAAACTAACAGTGCTAGTGCAACTGTTCCTAAGAGCTAGCCTCCTACAGTAGGGTGTGTTTTTACCATTAGCCCCATTTGAATAGATTTTTCTGTATTTCTCGTTCTCTCTGAGTACAGTAAGTATATTGTTTTCTGCAGAGGAACCAAGCCATGGGAAAGCATAAGTTCTTCAATCACATTTAAGGTCATGTTATACAAGTCTGATCTAATCAGGATATTTATAAAAGTCTCTCTGAGGAGCTTTATTTATAAATTCAAATTTTGAAGATCAAGTTTCACAAAGCTGAAGTTTTCTACTGAGGTTTATTTGAAGCATTTTGGAACTTTAGGTTTTAGAGATATGTGTTGATGTCATTTAAGCTCATTTTATCACTGCACTAGTTGCCAGAGCAGTGTCAGTATCCCCAGCTGATATATAAACATAATTCTGATTATGCCAAAAAGCAATAACCAGAATACATTGTTGTGATAAAACTGGCATCCCATCCTCACATCAGTATTGAAAAGAAATCTTGTTTTGACGAGTAGCATTTTTTTTTAAGTTAAGATCCAAACAGGGGCAAAGAAATCTATAAATGAAGAAGTATATATTATAGTTTTTGGTCAATTTTTTTTTTACTTTATTGTGTTCAGGGGAGCCATGCTGTCCTCTACTGGATCTGAGCTATAGTCAAAACTGGAATACTGATGACATCATCTTCAAGCTGTGCCAAGCCAAACGATTATGTGTGCTTGTTTAAAATCACAGATTTCCATAACTCCTTTATACGTTTATTGTCACCTTGTGGCTTTTGCTGTTATGTTTCCCTCTGGCATGTTGCTCTCTGAAAATGTACTGCTGTCATTGAACTTTTCAATAGCTATTTTACTACCTACCCCCTGTTGTGGCTTTCCCTTTCTTTGCTTTTCCAAGCAAAGGACATATTTATGTAGTGACCATGGCTGCACGTTCTTGCACAAGTTATAGCAACAAATGGATAATGCTGGACCACTGTTTTATGATTTGCACAGTCATGCAGATCTTAGACAAGGTCATTGAAGAATTTTGTTGAGGATAAACCTTGAAGAACCTCACATCAGTGTTCTGGCTTTTGCATCTAGTACTCAGGATGTTGTTGTCCCTCAGTTCTCACCCCTTGGCTTCATCTGCTCTAGTTAGACTCCAGCTGTTTTAATGGAAAGCTGACGTGAATAGTCAGTAAGTAAACTGTCAGCATGTTGGAGCGGATGTGTCTGGCAGAGCTTATGTATGTCCATCTGGTGTTACAACCTACAGTATTATCTAGTAAAACACTAATGCAAGCTTTTTAGTGAGAGAGAAAAAGTGAGTTTTCCAATTCCAGGATATTAAGTGCCATGCAGAGGTGGCAAAATTGGTACCTGAGTCCAGCTCTCTGTCCTCCTGCAACTTTCCTCAAAAGAACATATGCACCTTTGCAACAGCAGTCTCAACATATCCTTCAATATCTAGATTAGTGACACTGACAGGAAGGAGGTAATTGCCAGTAGTACCCTTCATTGGGTTATATTATATCAGGCTGATAGGCATCTGAAATTGCCATTGCAGGAAATGTTTGGCGGAGGCTAGGCAGTTCTGGCTCTCCTCCGTGTCATTAAGAGGAAAAGATGGAAAATCCCTCGCTTCTTGGCTTTCATAAAAGCTTCTAATGACTCCTGCAGCAGCCACAGGGCTACTATGCCACATACCTCAAACCAACATCAGGACAAAGAATCTTGCTTAAAATTTCAGATGTGAGGTTTGTTAATATTCAAGTGTACTGGAATATGTCCATAAGAGTCTACAAGACAGTGTGGCACTGATCTGCTAGTCAGTAGTTTTATTTAAATTTAGAAGCCCAAAGGATTCTTTGGAGAACCCTTTACAGCCCAACACATGGTATCCCTATCATAGAAGGTTCCAAGCAGAACCTCTTTAGAAAGCTAAAAATTCATAACCATCCAACCAATATGAATGCAAACCTTTGCTACCAACATCCTGAGCTCCACACCCTTCCCCTCCCTTTTGTCTCTTGGGTCTAGTCATCTCAGACGCTCACCCCCACTAACCCCGATGTGTCCTCTAGAGTGATCTTTTCCTAATCCTGGATAGATTGCATTTGTCTTGGCCCTCTTCCCAGTGGAGATCCGGTTGACTGAATGCTGCAAGAACCAGACTAAATCTTGGCCAGAGCAGGTGGAGCCATGGTTTCTATCCCAAACTGTGGTGAAAGGAAACTCTGCTGAGATAGTGCTGGTTTATTGAACAACAGTAGCACATTGGCATATCAGTGAAGTTCATTCACACCAGACAGACCTTGAATTTCCCCAAGTGTTAATTTCAGTGAAGGTATGACTCAAGTCTCGGCCAATTGGTGGAGCTTCTTGAATTCAGTTTCCACATATTTGCTTTGTCAAAATACAGCATGCTTCCACTATCTAAATTGTTGCATACAACCCAGTCTTGTTCTTCTCATTGGTAGACTACTGGGTTTTGCTTTAGGAGAACCTCATGGTGTTTAATGTTTAGTTAATATAGCCCTGGCCCTTGCTTTTCATTTGAACGATAACCACAGCAGCTGTAACCCAACCCTTAGCTTTGACTCTATAAAGCACTCTGAAATAGTAGTTTTTTATACTGATCCTGAATTGGTGTCCTATTTCCAGCTCCCGATTTGAACCACTGCATGAATAGTATTGAAACTAGGCCCATTTTATTGTGAAAGATGGACTAATACTAACATGCTTTGAAGTTTTTGACCAGAGGCCCAGCATGACTCCCTCAGGTTTCTTCAAATCATAGACCTCCTGAACACAGAGATTCAACATAAAATGTCATATTCTGACATTTGGGGGAAAAAAAAGCTGCATAAAGATTGAATAACCCGCCAGAAACTCTGTTGGTTTGTTTTGATGGATTGTTTTGAAGTGTCTTGCTACTGATCATAAGCTCTGGTTGTATTATATCTTTAAGAATTTGTAAGATAGAAGATTTGTAAGATCCACATAATATGCACTCAAAACAAGAGCCATCAGAATCAGCTGTTGACCCTTTTGGTCTTTGGTGGTGTTGGATCTCTCAAAAGGACTGTGCATTGGAACTGAATAAATTCTCAGCAACACATTGATGTAGGACAAAATCTGGAAGATGTTGAGGCTGTACATTCTAAAGACTTGAAAGGCTTGGCTTTAAATGTGAAGTAACAAGATTTCTCAGTAAATGTTGATGAAAAGGCCATCACTCTGCTAGGGTTTGTAGCCAGATCAGAACAACCTGCTACAAACAGTCAGCCCACTTTGTATAAAATGCATCTTTTAGGCCCTTATTTCTTAATGGATTTCAATGTAGGAGTGCTGATTTGGGCTCTGATCCTGTCTTTAATCCGCCAGTCATAGTCATAGCCAGAATAGCATTCCTACTTTAAAATTCTCTCTGAGTTTCAGAACTAATTAACTGTAGATCAGAAATAGACTTGAAAAATAGGTTAGGCTTTCTTGGACTGTGTTAAAGGTGGATTATAATACGTTTATGTGGAGGACAGTATATTGTTAGCTATGGTGTTCAGACAAAAAATAAAAATATAGTGATGATGCACAGGAGCAGATGATGTCAGTGTTTGTAACTGTATATCCAGCAAAAATGATTTGAATCGGTCAGTTGGCCACAGTCCATGATACAGCATCTGTTTTCTTTTTAGCTGTTTCAAGAGCACGTTATTGGCTAGCACCTATATACATTTCTAAGTATCTGTGTCTATACAGTATAATAGTCAATATTCTACAAATAAAACATAAAGAAAACTGATTATTAGAGTATTAGCTACTTAATTACCTTAATTAACTTAATAATCACTCATGCCGTTATATTTATTCTTTTATGTTCATAATTGCATTCTATAATGTGAATGTAAACTGGTTAAACTAGTAATAGTCAAACGAAAGTTTTGTGCAGTGTGATAGGATTTGCCTCTTGCACACAACCGAATAGTATTTGCTTTTTCTGTGAAATGGCTGTGTGGAGTAAATATTGAAGTTTACAGTACAATTTATAGGAGGCAAACTTAATGAAAACAGCATGTTAGGAACGAACTCTTTCCACATTTCACTGTTTTCACATAATTTTTTAAGTACCTACAGTTTTTCAATCTTTCTCTTCCTTGCTCACACGTCTATACTCTTTCCCACGCCAACTAAGCACAAGATGTCTGTTCTTTCTATCATATGTAGTGTTGGACAAGAGTCTAATCTGATCGATCAGAAACAGATGCTTCAGGTGAAAATCTGGTTAAGAATGTGTTCAGATAACCTAGAAACTTTTCTGTGCAGTGTCTGCTATGCATATATGCTTCAGATTGCTGCATCTTTCCAATAGACTCCATTAAGAAAGTGAAAGGAACGTTCTTTTCCTTCATTTCTCTTCTTTTGTTTCCACTGTTGTAGATGGGGGGAATGTGTGGGGAAGAGTTGCTTTGAAGTACAGGCCAGACATCTGCTTACTCTCTCCACCACACTCTCCATTCTATTCTCTCTCTCTCTCTCTCCTGCTGTACCAGTCTCCTGATGGGCATGGTTGATGCAATTAGCATTGTGTTTTGGCTGGCCTTATTCGTCCTCTTAGAAGAGGGTGAAACAAATATGGTTAGTTCTTTAACTATTACCTGCCAAAATTTATCTCTGAGACCTTCCTTCTCCTTGAATTTAGGAAAGTTGATGTCACACTGTCACATTTTTTACTGTATTTGTTGGTTGGTTAATATTTGCTGTAGCTAAATATGGTAGCGCTACAAATGTTCTTAGCTATGTTAGATGGAGAAATTGGCTAACTTTTAAAACATTACTATATTTTTAAACTTCCTCTGTCATTTGTTTGTAAAAATCTATATTTCTGTATAAACATGTCTACTTAGCATATTAATATATAAATCCATTTAGTAGTTCTCTGAAAATTTGAAAATTTATGAATTATGATTAATTATAAGTGTTAATGTGAATGCCATAAAGTAACGGTTACTGCACTAATTTCCATTTTTACTTGCAATTCCACCCCAGCATGCTAGATGGTGATATTTTTGTTACATTGACATCTCTTCTTTGGGACCTCAACAGGTTCCACAGGAGAGGTAAGTCTCATAAACCTAGTGTTGCTAACTTAGCAACTTTGTCTGTAGATTTGGCTACCCCCAAGTGCCTTCCAAAAATCCTCCTTCTTCTTGTAACAGGTTTTGACATGCAAATGATCATTATGTTTCAATGAATATGCAAATTAGTCTACGTTGTTATCTGGTGACTTCTATCTTTTTGAGCATACATTAGTTACTTTTCCATGAAAAGAGTTGCATAGACACTGCATAGACCTTCTCAGCAGTGCTCAGATACCTCCTGTCTAATCTAATCAGATGTTAATAGTCCAAGATCTGAATTAAACCCAAAGCTTGACCTGATTTATTTTGCTGCCATCTTAGAAACTTTTTCAACATCAGAAGAAAATGGACTGTACAATGCAAGCTCTCAGCACATGTGGAGTATTAAAGAATCTGACTCAGAAAAAGGAAATGACCACATGCAGTTGGAGTTGTTTTTTTTTTTTTTCTAAATGTATACTCTTTCATGTGTGAGTGTGTCTTTTCCAATGACCTTCAGTGTGCTTCCAATTAGGTGAACATCCTAATGTAACATGCTGACATGTAGCTTTTAAACAGCTGTTGCCCAAGTCTGCAGTGACATGAGTTTTTTCCACACTTTTCAAGCCTGAAGCAAAACACTGTATTCGCTGGCAACCTTGAAAAAAACACCACCTTACCACCTGCAGAAGACTGAGAGCTAAGTTTGTCCAGTGTTATTCGCTCTCTTTGTGGAACAGCTGATGCAGAGTGAATTTTAACCAGCACTTGACAAAAATTGTGCTTAGCACTTGATACAATCCGCAAAAGCCCACATTTGACCCTAAGAATGTGAGGGGATTTGTTGGGGTAAAATCAAATTGTTTTTTTGTCAATCTGCAGACTAATCATTGGCTAACAAAAAGTTCTGATTTATGTCTGTGTTATGTCTGCATTTTGTGTGCGTTTGTCTACATTACATCCACCAGCAGTGGTATAAGACTTGCTGACTGACGGCCCGACTGCATTATTTGCTTAAGTGTCTTTGAGGAAATGATTGAACCTATGTGATTAGCACAAGTGTAGTAGTCCTCTGTTTTATACATTTCAAATAATCATGCAACGCCATGAGCCAATTTTCACAATGTGTGTGATATACAGCCATATGGTTGCCACGTGCAGCCTGTCAAAAGCATATATTATAGAGCCATACTGTCACGTCAAGATTTATTAACCTGTTTTCCACACCAAGTTAAGCCCCATTTTCACAAAGCGGTGTTTGGAACAAAATTTCCCAAGAAAAACAGACATGACAACTGAGCCGGTGTATTTTTGAAACCTGGAAATTCATTTTTTTTCCTCTAGATAATCCCCTTTGTTAGAAATACATTAAAATGTGTGAGAATTATTTAGACCTTATTAGAGAGTGCTAAATTGGTTACCTTTTTATACTGACTTTGTGAGCAACAACAGACGATTTTCACTTTAGAAGTTGAATAGCAGAAACATCACTTCTGGCAACTCATTTGCGTCATTTCAGGTCAGGACCGGATTCTGCATGTGTATTGATTTATCGTGTTCTCAAACAGCTAGTCTGAAATCGGTTAGTGTAATTCAATGCAACCCCTCAGCTACTGTTACCTTGACTTTTTCACATTAGCACGTGGCAAAATTGCTTCGCCGGAGACGATCACAAGCCAGAATGATCCTGACAAGCCTCAGGAACAGACATCTGGTTCATCCCTAAGGTCTGCTGTCTAACTGCTTTCGCTCAAAGTTTGACACTAATACCACGCTGGAGACGATGCTGACTAATCAGCTTTGAAGGTCTTCAGTCTACATGGTCATTTTGCATATTCAGTAGTAGTAGTTGAGTATAAAATCTGCAAGCCCTTTGGACAAAATTAAAATTTAATGTATAGATATTTAGCATACACTGCAAAAATGACATCTTAGCAAGTGAAAATACACTATATTGCCAAAAGTTTTGGGACGTCTGCCTTTACATGCACATGAACTTTAATGGCATCCCATTCTTAATCCGTAGGGT
>JAKKZM010000051.1:148196-159025 GCA_037576825.1 Pangasius krempfi | reverse complement strand
TGGAAAGCTTCCCAGAAGAGTGGAGCTCATTATAACAGCACACACAAGGAATAAATCTGGAATGAGACGTTCAACAATCTCATATGGGTGTGACGGTCAGGGGTGCACATACTTTTGTGTATGTTTTTGTGACAAGTGTGTGTTTTTGTGAGTTTGGTTTCATTTTAGCAGCAGGTGGGAAATATTTACTGATTGATTTTTTAACTGATGATGATTTTATTGATGATTTATTGGTCGGTGTGTGATGTGACTTTGAAACAGCTCCAGAAGACAACTTCACAGGCTGAACGTGTGTTGGCTGATCCGCAGCTTTTTTGTGAACTGTTCCTTTAACTAACCTGAAAGTGAAAGTGTCTGAAGCTCAGTGTCACTGCGCATGCGCGGGCGGACAGCTCAGTATTTGTTACCTGCGCAGGCTGTTCACAGTTCACCTGTCTGATCCAGCTCGGTGTGTGTGTGTGTGTGTGATCCGTGTTAATACTCGCTGATGGACAGCTCGGTGCTGTTAGAGGCTCTCTCGTGCCTGACAGAGCTGACGGTGAAACCGCTCGCCGACTCCGCGGGGCTGGACATCGGGGAGCTCACTGTACACAACTTCGTGTCCTCGGCGCTGCTTCCGCTCATCCTGTGTAAAGAGGAAGTGCAAGAGCCGCAGCCTAAAGAGCCAAAAGAGCTCCGCGTTAATCTGGACACGTTTTACGCTCCGGGGTTTAATTACGACTTCCGGAACCTTAAAGACAATTCGGTGTGCACGCGCGGCGGAGAGCCGTACCTGCGGCCCTGCGGATGGTTCCGGTTCGCTCTGAAGGTTCTGAATAAATACCCGGATGGAAACACCTGGCTCGGAACCGGAGGTTGGAGGAACGACTCTGTTTCTGGTGAATGGCCCGTGTCCTACCACGGAACCGGAAGACAAGGACAGAACCAGGTTACCGGGCCGCGCGAGCCGCAGGAGTTCGGTATCTTCTCCACTCCGGATATTAAACTAGCCGAGCAGGACGGAGAGCTGCACAAAGAGTTCACCTCCAAAAACGGAAAGACTTACCGGGTCATCATGCAGAACCGGATCAACCCCCAATACCGGGTCAAAAAGTCCGACTCGCTGTGGCTCGTGCGCGTCCCGCTGGAAGTTTACGCGCTCACCGACGCGAAGAAACGGAAAGAGGAGATGAAGAGGATCGTGGACCGGTCCATCCGCCCGTACGGCATCCTGCTGAAGGAGATCTAGAGCAGCACTCACTCCTCTGACGTCATCAATAACGTTTATCTTTCAACCTTAATAAACCTTTCATTCTGTTATGGTCTATTATTCATATATACTGTCTATTAATGTCTAGTAATATATGAGTTGTAACATAAGATCATTGTGTGCATCAGGTGGAGGAAAACTTTTAAAACTTCTTTATTGTTGCATGTTTATGGAAATGATAAAATATTACAGAGAGATTTTTTCAGTGTTGACATGAAAACTGGACAATTCTTCATCATTTCAGCATGAATTCAGTAGTTAATAAAGATAAGTAGACATATTAGAAAAAAAAGCATCAAACTAATTTACAATAAATCCTGACATTTAATTTTAAATGTAATAAAGCAGTGAGTCAAAGAGAGCTTATGAATAAATGTATATTTTTCTAAATATTTTTATTTTCCTGACACATGAAACCTGATATTTATAAATGTTTAAACTGATCATTTATGCATTTTATTTCAAAAATGCCTTTTAATTACAGGATTAAAGAATGTGATTACTTTAAATCTTTTTAAATAGTATTTTAACACAAACAATAAACATATTTCTGATAAAAGTGAAAGTGTTGAATGTAGTGTGTGTATGTGTGTGTGTGTGTGTGTGTGTGTGTGTGTGTGTGTGTGTGAGAGAGAAACAAAACTGAAAGTACATATCAGTAACTTCCTTATTGTGTGTGTGTAATTGTGTCCAGGTTGCTGTGCATAAAGAACGCGCACACACACACACACACACACACACTAAAGAAACACATAAAAGTGTCTGTATCAGTGTCACAGTGTGAGATTTATGATTTAAATCTTCAGCTATGAGGTTTGTATTAAGTGTTTTCTATCTGCTGTATAAAATAATTACAGTGTACTGAACGTCCGCTGCTCTGAAACGCAGTGTAGACCAGGAGCAGATGAAATAATCACAGTTCACACAATCATGTCCTTTTTGTTCATACTAATGTCCCTGTCTTGTTTGCCACGGTTCCTAAAACCATTCAGTACCTGCACTTGCATCCTCAACTGATTCCTGACAACAAGATAAAACTTGTGATTAAATATAAAAACACTCAGACATCATGAACCTGTAAATAGTAAAAGTTGGAGAAACGATGCTCATGTCCTTTTTGTTAATATTATTACATTTTGTTAAGTTTTGTTTAAATATTGTTTTCTACTAAAGCTGTTAAAGGCTGATTTTATAAACCACTTGATCACAATTCACATGACTGTGTGTGTGTGTGTGTGTGTGTGTGTGTGTGTGTGTGTGTTGAGGCAGTGAAGGAGTTATTTTCTCGGGTTGGTTCTCGTTAGTACGATATCTTAAGAATGAGTGGCTGAATGTTTGTAGGATTTATATGGATTATCATTTTAACCAGCAGATGAACTGATTAGAATTAGGAATTGATCGAAACAGGGTCAAGGTCACAGAAAGATCCAGTGTGTGAGATTTTTATTAGCTTCCTTCCTGCTTGCAGTATATTTCAGTATATTTGTATTTGAGGCATACACATTAGTAAGAAGAAGCATTAGGGTTAGCAGCGATGTCCCTGTCGACACCACTGCAATGTAGTTTGACTTGTTTTGCTCTACAAGATAAAACTGAAAGTGGAATAAACATGAGATTGTATGAAATGACTGGTAAAAACAATCTCACAGCAAACAAACATGAGTTAAAAGCTCAAACCAGAATGAAGCTAAATGGGTTTAATACCTCCAGAATACCAGGAGTACCATGAAGTATTCATTCAGTAAGGCCAAGGCCAGTGGCCTCCCTCCTCATCGCCCCCACGACTGTGCGATTGACTTGCTGGCTGGAGCTACATCCCCTCTCAAACGTATTTACACCTTAATACATCGAAGAAGCCCTCAAACGGGGGTACATCCACCCCTCTACATCACCAGCCTCCACCAGGTTCTTTTCTTCCTGAAGAAGAGAGGAGGTAGACTAAAGCCATGCACTGACTATCGTGGGCTAAAACAAGTCACAGTCAAGTATCGCGATCCCCTACCCCTGGTTCCAGCCACCCTAGAACAGCTTTGTGAGGCGAGAATATTCACAAAATTCGATCTGCGAAGTGCCTCCAATCTTGTGCTCATCAGAGAGGGAGATGAGTGGAAGACGGCCTTTAGCACCACCTATGGTCACTTTGAGAACTGCGTAATGCCATATGGGCTATCTTCAGTGCCAGCAGTGTTTCAGTGTCTCATCAATGACGTGCTGTGGCAAATGTTTGGGAAGTATGTGATTGCTTATATCGACGATATTCTCATCTACTCCCCCATCGAAATCACCCAGATCCAGCGCGTCAAGAGGGTCCTGTCGCAGTTACTCAAACATCGGCTCTATGTAAAGTGGGAAAATGTGACTTCCATGTATGCAAGGTGGCCTTCCTAGGCTACATCATAAGACCAGATGGGTGCTTATGGACCAGGATAAAGTTTCAGCCATAACCAACTGACCTGTTCCTACCACGTGAAGCAACTGCAATGGTTCCTGGGATTCGACAATTTCTACTGGCATTTCATTTGGGGTTTCAGCAGCACCACGGCCCCCTTAATTGCCCTGTTAAATAAGAGGGCCAAGAGGCTGCAATGGGACGTCTCAGCAGACCAGGCATTTGCGCATTTTAAGAAAGCTTTCACTACTGCACCCATTCTGAAACATCCTGAAGCTACCAAGCCCTTCATAGTAGAAGTTGACACTTCAGACACTGGGATAGGGGCCAATCTCTCCCAGTCCCAAGTCAGGAGAGAAAGCCAAGCTACACCCAATGGCCTTATTCTCCAAGAAGTCTCCTTGCTCTAGAAGAATGGCTTCACTGGCTGAAGTGAGGTCTCCATCCTTTCACCATCTATACTGACCACAAGAGCTTGGTGTATATCAAGACTGCCACACGACTGAATTCACCTCAGGACCGCTGGACACTATTTTTCGCAAGGTTTGGTTTCAAGGAGAGAGCTGACAGCAAAAAAAAAAAAAAAGCTAAGCTTTATATAAAGCAGTGCTTAAATAAAATAGTTAATCTATGATTGGTGATTTTAAATCATGTGATTAGATTAGGATTAGTGGGAGTGTCCCCGTCAACACCATTGGCATGTAGTTTGGCTTGTTCTGTTCTAAGAGAGAACTGAAAGTGGAATAAACATGAGGTCTTATGAAATGAGTGAGCAAAAAAACAGACAGGAGTTAAAAGCTGAAACTTTTGATTATTAATGATTATGAAATAATCACGGTTCACACGATCATGTCCTTTTTGTTCATACTAATAGACCTACTTCCTACTAAACCTGCTTTCTACTAAAGCTCTTAAAGTCTAGATTTATAAATCACTTGATCACAGTTAATACGACTGTGTATGTGCTGAGCATTCACTCTTTACTATTTATTTTATGTTTTAACTTTACTGATTATTGTTGTACTGTACATTAACAATTTACAAGAAGTTTGGAGAGTTAAATTTGTCATACCGATGTGTGTGAGTGAAATGGAGAGAGCTGAAAGCAAAAAAAAAGATCAACTTTAAATAAAGCAGCACTTAAATAATATAGTTAATCTATAATTGATTATTTAAAACTGATGCAGTTTCACTTTTAATACCTCCATCATTAGGTGGTGGAGGCATTATGTTCTGGGGTTGATTCTCGGTAGTGTGATATCTCAAGAATGAGTGGCTGAATGTTTGTAGGATTTGTATGGAATAATTATTTTAACCAGCAGATGAACTGATTAGATTTAGGAATTGATCCAAACAAGGTCATGGACAAAGCAAGGAAATGTCAGAGATTTTTTAATAGCTTTCTTCCTGCTTGAAGTATCTTTTACTTTATTTGTATTTGAAGCATACACATTAGTAAGAAGAAGGATTAGACTTCTTACTTGGCAGTGGAGGCATCCCAATCAACACCATTGGAATGTAGTTCGACTTGCTCTGCTCTAAGAGAGAACTGAAATCAGAATAAACATGAAGTTCGATGAAATGAGTAAGAAAAGGAATCTCACAGAAAACAGACATTAGTTAAAAGCTGAATGGGTTCAATTGGTTGTGTAGATTAAAGCTTGTCACATAGTGCAAGTGGAGACTGATGCAAGTGCAGTGAAAGGGCATATTTATTAGGAGAGGCAGGCAGACAAATCCAAAAACAATGTGCAAAACGTAATCCAAAACAGGCGATGGTCAGGCAATGTCCAAACAGCATTGTCAAGGATAATCCAAAAGCACAAAATGAGGGAACGGTGCAAGAAGTCAAAAACTGGAGCAAACACACAGAACAAAATGGCTAGCTAAAGTCAGGTGGCGAAACACTGAACAATATTGAGCGAAGCACAAAGACAACGGGGGGCTATAAGTATAAAAATTGATCAAAAGCAAATTTACATTTATGGCATTTGCCCTTATCCAGAGCAACTTACATTTATCTCATTTATACAACTGAACAGTTGAGGGTTAAGGGCTCAGCAGTTGTAGCTTGGCAGTGCTGGAGCTTGAACTCATAACCTTCCAATCAGTAGCCCAACATCTTAACCACCGAGCTGCAACTACTCTTTGGGACCAGCTGAGACTGATCATGACAAGTGAGGGGAAACATCCAATAAAAATACAGGGGCAAAGACAGGACAAAAACCAAAACAAAAACATGCATGACAACACAAACAAAGACATAACCCCGAAAAGCACGCTGTCATGCTGCTGGTTGCTTTAGCGTGCTAAGCGCTTTTGCACTTGGCGCTTGGCGCAAGGGGTAAATATCTGACACCCCCCCCCCAAGGGTGCTTCTCCCGAAGCACCTACAAAAGCTCTCCCGTGGCGGTCCACCAAAAACCCATGGTCCCGAGGCAGGCATTGTCTCTTCTGTTGTACTCTCCCAGAGGAGCCAGGAAGCAGACATGGGGCATATTGGCAGAAAGCAGGCAGTGGGTCAACGACAGGCTGGCTGGTGTTCAGGTGGCAGGGCTGGGACAGGTTCACCAGTGTCAGGTGGCAGGAACAAGGCTTGGAAGGCCACTTTGTCAGCCTCAGGCATGAGCAGGTCTTGAGAGGCTGCACTGTCGGCCTCCAGCAGGAATAAGGCTTGGGAGGCCGCCTTGTCAGTCTCAAGGTTGAGCAGGTCATGGGAGGCCATCTCATCGGCCTCATGCAGGTGGGAGGTGAGACCACCTTGTTGGTGTCAGGCTGGAGCTCTGGAGACCTCCATGTTGATCTCAGACTGGAGCTCTTGAAGTGAGGTCACCTCGTTGGTCTCAGGCTAGAGCTCTGGAGGTGAGGCTGCCACGTCAGCCTCTGGAGGAAGCTCTGCAGGGAAGGAAGCTTGGATCCCGTTGTGGTAAGAAGCACTTTTGTCACATAATGCAAGTGGAGATGGCTGTACATGCAGTAAAGTGGTAGCTTAGTGGTTAAAACATTAGACTACTGAAGGTTATGAGTTCAAGCTGCTACTGCTGGGCCCTTGAGCAAGGCCCTTAACCTTCAACTGCTCAGTTGTGTAAATGAGATAATTGTAAGTCCTTCTGGATAAGGGTTTCTGCCAAATGCCATAAGTGTAAAAGGATGTATTTATTAAATGAGGCAGGCAGACAAATCCAAAAACAGTGTTCAAAATGTAAGCCAAAACAGGTGATGTCCAATGCCAAGGATAATCCAAAAGCACAAAATGAGGGAATGGAACAAGAAGTAAAAAAAACTGGAGCAAACACACAGAACAAAATGGCTAGCTAAAGTCAGGTGGCAAAACACTGCACAATGCTGCAGTGACATGATGACACATGAGGGGAAACATCCAATAACTATGCAGGGGCAGAGACAGGACAGAACATGGCAACACAAACAAAGACATAATCCAGAAGTGCACGGCCCTGTAAGATCATTCTGTATAACATCAAGAAAATCAAACCCTATCTCACTGATCATGCCACACAGCAACTGGTCCAGGCTCTTGTTATTTAAAAAATGGACTACTGCAACGAACTACTCCTAGGCTTCCCAGACAGCTCCAGCAAACCCTTTCAGATGATGCAGAAGCACACTTGTTTTCAACCAGCCCAAAAGGACCCACGTCACATCCCTCCTTGTCTCCCTCCACTGACTTCCTGTAGCCACCTGCATCAAATTCAAGGCCTTGATGCTCACGTACAAGACCTTCTCTGGAACAGCACCCCCCTAAATCAACCTATCCTACAACGTTCTCTGTGACAACGAAATTGAATGAACGAAATTGAATTTGGAGAATGAGCTCCGCTGACTCTGAAATGTGTTGTAGAGTGGGTGAGACGGATTGCCCATGATGGAGAGCAGTTTGTTCAGTGACCCCCTGTTCCTCACTGACTCAAATGTCTCCAGTTTGTGTCCAATGACAGATCCAGCCTTGCAAATAAGCTTGTTAATCTTGCTGGTATCCCTGGCACTGCCCCCCAGCAGACCACAGCACAGTAAATGGCACTCGCCACCACAGACTGGTAGAAGATCTCCAGCATCTTGTTGCATACATTGAAAGATCTGAGCTTCCTCAGAAAGTAGAGTCTGCTCATTCCCTTCTTGTACACTGCATCAGTGTTGGTCCTCCAATCCAGTCTGCCATTAGTTATTAACAATTCCAACTTCCTCACCCATGATGGTTATGGGCTTAATCAAAGTTTTAGTCCTCCTGAAGTCCACCACCATCTCCTTGGTCTTTGTCACATTTAGGAGTAGGTCATTCTTAGTGCACCAGTCCACAAAGTTATCCAGTAGTCCCCTGTACTCCAACTCCTGTCCATTCCTAAAACACCCCACCACTGCAGAGTCGTCAGAAAACTTCTGCAGGTGGCATGATTCAGAGTTGTACTGAAAGTCCAAGGTCTACAAAGTGAACAAAAATGGAGACAGGACAGTCCCCTGAGGTGCTCCTCTGTTAAAGACCACAGTGTCAGACAGAGAGGCCCCCAATCGCACAAACTGGGGCCTATCTGACAGGTAGTCAGCAATCCAGTAGATGGTGGATGTGCTGACACCCATTCTGAGCAGCTTCTCACTCAGCATGAATGGTCGGATGGAGTTGAAGGCACTGGAAAAATAAAAAAACATGATCCTCACAGTACCACCACTTCCATCCAGGTCCAATCCACACCCACATGAGGCTGGTAAGCAAACTGGAGTGGGTCCAGTGCAGGTTTCACCTGTGGCACCAGATGGCCTAAAACTAGTCTGTCCAACACTTTCATGACATGTGACTTCAGGGCAACCGGTCTGAAGTCATTGAGTGGTGTGGTTTTCTTAGGTATCAGTACTAGACAAGATGTTTTCCATAGCACCGGTACTCTTTCCTGCATCAGACTTAGATTGTAGATGTGCTTCAGGATACCAGACAGCTGAGTAGCACAGGACTTAAGAACCCTGGGACCAATACCATCAGGGCCTGCAGCCTTGCCTTGATCAAGTCTCTCCAGCTGTCTTCTCACCTGGTTGGTCGTCACAGTCAAGTGAGAGGATGTGGTTGGTCCAGTTGAGGAAGGCAGTGGGGGGTTGTGGTCAGGGATACTCAGCAGGGTGTGGTGTTGCTGTAGATGTGTATTTGGTGTCTGCAAGGGTGTCAGGACTGTTCCTGTGTTGGATGGTCCAGCAGGGGGACCTGTGCTGATCCTGTTAAAAAACACATTCAGTTCGTTGGCAGTGCCCAAGCTGCCCCCCTGCTGATGGTCTTTCATGCTGAAGCCTGTGATCTGCTTCATACACATCCACACATCCTTGATGTTATTTTGCTGAAGTTTCCTCTCCAGCTTCTGCCGGTACGAGTCTTTACACTCCCTCAGCCTCATTTTCAGTTGCCTCTGTATCCTTTTTATTTCTTCCTTGCCACCAGACCTGAAGGACCTCTTCTTCTTGTTCAACAGATCTTTCAGGTCACTGGTGATCCAAGGTTTATTGTTCGGATAGCAGTGTACGGTTCGAGTAGGGATAATGGTATCGTGGCAAAAGTTAATATAGTCTGTGACACAGTCAGTGATACTATTAATGCCATCCCCATGTGGTTCACAAAGCACATTCCAGTCTGTGGTCTCGAAACAGCCTTGCAGGGTTTCCTGTGTCCACCCCCTCACCGTCCATGTGGATACAGGCTGCTTTTGAACTGCAGAAACATACTGAGGGTTAAAGAGGTGAGATTGTGATCTGAATTACTGAGTGGGGGTAGTGCAGTGACTCTGTAAGCATCTCTGACATTTGCATACAGCCAAGTTTCCGTAAAGCACATTAAACTCCCGGGACTCCCTCTGTGTCCGAATCAGTGCACACAGTTCATCCATCTTATTTCCCAAGGACCTCACGTTCACCATGATAACAGACAGAACTGCAGGTTTAAATTTAAATCTTCTATTTTTTGCTCTCAGCTTCGCACCGGCTCTGCAACCCCGGCGTCTCCTCCTGAGCTCTGCTGGGATCTTATGCCTGTCTCCAGGAAGAAGCGTTGTTTTGGAGAGCGCTAACAGCTGGTCACGTGTGTACCTAAACACAATGCAGCTCTGCTGAGCTCAGCTCCCAACCACAAAAAGTGATGAGAACAGCAAAAAGACCATCAAAACGGGTAAAAGGTGTATGTGAAACATGACGAGTGTTATCTAAAACAGAAAAAAAGAGAAAAAAGCTAGGGAAAAAAAAGACACAGACAAGTTAAAAAACTTCACATTTGGCTCAGAGCTGCTGTAACAGGCTGCTGCTCTCACAGCTCCAGGTAGTAGTGCAAATGGTAAGCACTACGATGCCTGGTGTGCCTAGTGCCTACTCAGCAAGACACGAGGTCCCTTTCCAGAACCTTCAAACTGACTGTTCCTCAGTGGTGGAATGAACTTCCAACCTCAATCCAAACAGCATAATCCATCGCTATCTTCAAAAAACAGCTAAAGACCCACCTCTTCTGTGAACACTTGACTAACCCCTAACTTGTCCCCACAAAAAAAAAAAACTGTGCTTACCCTGGCTCTTAGACCTCTAATCTGTGCACTTTGCTCCTCTAGCAGTCAATTAAAAATCTTGTATGGTAGAACTATTTGTATTGTTCTCTGCTTGATATATCGCTTTGCTTGTTTTTTCTCATTTGTAAGTTGCTTTGGATAAAAGCATCTGCTAAGTGAATAAATGTAAATGTAAATAAAGGAATACAATCTTGGAGTTCATTAAAAACATGTGATTGAAGTGAACTGTATCTGAAACTGTGATTGTTGTGACTATGATACATTTTGTCTACTTGTGGGAAAGAACAGAAAGCCGAATATCACCCAAATATCACATATGAAACTTTACCACAACTTATCTGTTTTGAATTTGCAGTCTCTTTGTGTTTCCACATCTTCTGCACCCTGATGATTTACTGTGTTTAACATTACAGTGTTTTGGTTTTGTGCGTTCCTCATGAACAGCTCCTGCTGTCTGCGCTTCTCGTGAAGTGCCGTGCAGGATAGGCTGCTAGGATAGTGCTGCTAGATCAGTGTATCTCTCCACCCTAATTGAAGATAACAGAAATAATCCTAGATTCTTATTTAACACTGTAGCAAAATTAACTAGGAATAAGACCACAATAGAAACACGCACACAATCATCATACAGCAGCGATGACTTCAT
>JAKKZM010000051.1:137801-139879 GCA_037576825.1 Pangasius krempfi | reverse complement strand
TCCACTCTACACCCTAACCCCTACACCTCTACACACTACCCTACACACACTACACCCTTCCACTCTACACCCTCCACCCCCACCCTACATACACTACACCCTTCCACTCTACACCCTCCACACACTACACCCTTCCACTCTACACCCTCCACCCCCACCCTACACACACTACACCCTTCCACTCTACACCCTCCACACACTACACCCTTCCACTCTCCACCCCCACCCTACACACACTACACCCTTCTACGCTACACCCTAACTCCTACACACTCAGCTTTGTCAGTTAATGTGAAATTTGTGACTGAGTGAGTTTTTACCATCGAGTCCGGCCTTCTGCAGCATCGCCATCAAACACTGAAACACACACAGAGAGGCAGGATTAAACACACAAACACACACGCACACACACACACACACACACACATATACACACGCATACACACATGCATACACACACCTCCTTCACAGCGAGTGTCTCCTCCACAATGATCTCCAGCTCTGGGCCTGTAGGTGGCGCCACACTGAAGAACAGGAAGAGCTGCAGGACACAATAACAGCACACACTCACGGCTGTGTCTCATTACCGACTTTAGCACTTCCCCTTGCCCACTTTCCCTGAATGGAGTCCCTTTGGGCTACACTACACTCTAAGTACTCTGGGCTACTAAGGGATTTAGTCGACATGACTGAGTAGTGCACACTCATGTGGAATACACAACGCACACTTCAGAGTCAACAAGGGAGAGTTTTAAATGTTTCACTTCCTCCAAATTTTTTTTTTTTTTACCTGTGAAGCATTTGGGGCGTGTCCAGGACACAGACACAGTGATGTCATCAATTTGATACCTGCATCACGCACACTGAGGTCTTCACGGACTGTAGAACACACACACACACACACACACACACACGAGTGATGTAAACAGCAGGGTGATGTATTTGGTTAACAGTATGGTAAGGTTATACCTGGAGGTAAAAGTTTCCCTGTTCGGTCTCTCTGTCTCAAACAACACACACCACCTGAGGGACAGAGAGAGAAACAGAGAGAAACAGAGAGCGAGAGAATGTAGAATGAGAATGAGGAAAAAAAGTGTCTTTCTAACTGTAAATAAAACTTTTTTAGAAATTATTATTTAGAGTTGATACATTTAGAGATTAGGGATTAGGGATTTGATTTTAAAAATTAGCATTTGGGATTAGAGTTTAAAGATTAGTGACCAGTGGTTTAGTGACCAGTGGTTTAGTGACCAGTGGTTTAGTGACCAGTGGTTTAAAGTGGTTACCTGCGAAGTGCTCCTGCAGCTGCATCTCCTCCAGTGCTCTCTGTTTCACCTCACTCAGCAACTACACACACACACACACACACACACACACACAGTGAACGTGAAAGTGTGTTTAAGTGTGAGTGTGTGTGTGTGTGTTTACTTACAGTGCTTCCTGCAGCAGGAATCTTCATCACTTTCTTCTCCTCCTCTTCCTCCTGTTGTGTGTGTGTGTGAAACTCCACCTGCAGCCAGCGACAGTCTGACGGTGTCATCACAGTAACCACATCTTCACTAACACTGAATACACTGCAGGCAAAAATAAATAAACAAATAAACAGATTCAAACAAGAAGTCAGAATAATGTTTACAGTCAGGTTGAGTGTGAGTTCAGATTAATCTTCAGATTCACATTCAAAATGCAGAATCAGTGCACGAGAGATTCAGATGGGTTCGACTCTCTGACCTGTTGTTCAGGTGTGCGTGTGGCAGCAGCAGCAGCGTGTCTCCGTCCCGGAGTGTGAGTTCTCTCAGCGTTGTCCTCATGGCCTCAGGTGAACACACCTTCCACCTGCTGGCCCCACCTCCTTCTCCACCTGGCCCCACCCCTTTCGCCTGCTGACACACCAGAGCGTCCTGCAGGCTGAGCGCCTCCCGCACCCCGCCCAGCGTGACTCCGCCCGAAAACCCCTGCATCGCATGCACAAGACCAGAGGCGTCTGCTTCTGAGGCGTCCCCCTTTGACCCAACACCAGCCACGCCCACGGAGTCCAGCTCCGCCCCACTTGGCCTCAGGATGTTCAACAGCAACGG
>JAKKZM010000051.1:132801-135301 GCA_037576825.1 Pangasius krempfi | reverse complement strand
TGTGTGTGTGTGTGTGTGTGTGTATGTGTGAGAGAGATAGAGTGTGTGTGTGTGTGTGTGTGTGTGTGTGTGTCTGTGTGTGAGAGAGAGATAGTGTGTGTGTGTGTGTGTCTGTGTGTGAGAGAGAGAGATAGTGTGTGTGTGTGTGTGTGTGTGTGAGAGAGAGAGATAGTGTGTGTGTGTGTGTGTGTGTGTGTGAGAGAGAGAGATAGTGTGTGTGTGTGTGATAAATTTATAGATTTAAAGTTTATATCTGGAATTTATATGTTTCTGTAAAAGTGCTATGTGATGATATACACAGTTAAAAGTGCTACACAAACAAAACTGAACTGAACTGAACTGCGTGTGTACCTGAGCTAGTACAGCCGTTAGTACAGACAGAGGATCGTCCTTCTCCACAGCAGAATCACACACACTCACGCTGGGGGGCTTCACCTGGACCTTCTGCTTCTTCTGTTTCACATCTTCATCCTTCACACACACACACACACACACACACAGGTTTAACCACTGAACAACAACCACTGAGCAACTGATTCAGGTCTAGAGAAACAAGCTGAACACACACACACACACACACACACACACACACACACACTCTCTCTCTCTCTCCCCACACACACTCTCTCTCTCTCTCCCCACACACACTCGCTCTCTCACACACTCACTCACAGGCAGCTCCCAGTGGCCAAGCTGGTCGATGTCTTTGATGTAGGCATGGTAATGTCCTCCATAACATCCACCTTTATGTATGATGATGGAGAAGAGGTCATAGGACAGCTCAGAGTCCGGCTGGTCTGACTGTAACACACACACACACACACACACACACACACACACACTCTCAAGTATGCGTACACGCACATACATATATATATATATATGTTTATACACACACACATACTATATACAAACATACTATATACACACACATGCACACTGCATACACACGTGTGCACACACACACACACACACACACACACACACACTGCATACACACACACACACACACACACACACACACACACACACACTGCATACACACGTGTGCACACACACACACACACACACACACACACAATACCCAGTGGATATAAAAAGCTTCTGTGGTGTAAAAAATGAGACCAAGAGAAATCACTTCAGAACTTTTCCCACCTGTAATGTGACCCATAACCTGTAACTCCTCTGAAAAACAAACTGAAATCTGTTAGGGGGCGAGTAAAAATAATAAACTAAATAACGTGGCTGCGCAAGTGTGCGCAAGTGTGCGCAAGTGTGCGCAAGTGTGCGCAAGTGTGCGTAAGTGTGCGTAAGTGTGCGCAAGTGTGCGCAAGTGTGCACACCCTTACACTAATACTTAGTTGAAGCACCTTTATGTTATTGCAGCACTCAGTGTTTTTGGGGTTGAGTCTATCAGCATGGCGCATCGTGACTTGGCGATATTCGCCCGCTCTTCCCTGCAGAAACGCTCCAAATCGGTCGGATCGCGAGGGCGTCTCCTGCACCGCCCTCTTCACATCACCCCGCAGGTCTCCAATCGGGTTCAGGTCTGCGCTCCGGCTGGGCCATTCCACAACTTTAATCTTCTTCTGGTGAAGCCATTCTTTTGTTGATTTGGATGTGTGCTTTGGGTCGTTGTCGTGTGAAAGATGAAGTTCTTCTTCCTCTTCAGCTTTCTAGCAGAAGCCTGAAGGTTTTGTGCCAATATTGACTGGTATTTGGAACTGTTCATGATTTCCTCCACCGTGACTAAGGCCTCAGTTCCAGCTGAAGAAAAACAGCCCCAGAGCAGGATGCTGCCACCACCATGCTTCACTGAGGGTATGGTGGTGTTCTTCTGGCGATGTGCAGTGTTCTTTCTGCACCAAACATACCTTTTGGAATTATGGCCAAAAAGTTTAACCTTGGTTTCATCAGACCATGACACATTTTCCCACATGCTTTTGGGAGACTTCAGATGTGTTTGTGCAAACTTTAGCGGGGCTTGGATGTTTTTCTTTGTAAGAAAAGGCTTCCGTCTTGCCGCCCCGTAGCCCAGACGAGTGAAGAATACGGGAGACTGTAGTCACATGTACTACACAGCCAGTACTTGCCAGGAATTCCTGCAGCTCCTTTAATGTTGCTGTAGGCCTCCTGGCAGCCTCCCTGACCAGTTTTCTTCTCGTCTTTTCATCAATTTTGGAGGGACGTCCAGTTCTGGGTAATGTCTCTGTTGCACCACATTTTCTCCACTTGATGATGATGGTCTTCACTGTGTTCCATGGTATATCTAATGCCTTGGACGTTCTTTTGTACCCTTCTCCTGACTGATACCTTTTAATAATCAGATCCCTCTGATGCTGTGGAAGCTCTCTGTGGACCACGGCTTCTGCTGTAAGATGCGACTAAGAGAAGGTCAGGAAAAGCCTAGTAGAGCAGCTGAACGTTATTTGGGTTAATCAGAGGAACTTTAAACGATGGCAGGTGTGTACTGACTCCTATTTCACACGAGTGTGAATGT
>JAKKZM010000051.1:118896-121586 GCA_037576825.1 Pangasius krempfi | reverse complement strand
CTCACCTTGCTCGCACACACACACCCACACATGCACACTCACACATACGCACACACACATACACACGCACGCACACACGCACGCACACGTATGCATACACATGCGCACACGCACACCCACCCACATACACACACCCACACACACACTCATACCCACACACACTCACACCCACACACACAAACACCCACACACACACTCACACCCACACACACAAACACCCACACAAACACACACACACACACACACCCACACACACACACACTCACACCCACACACACACACCCACAACCACACACAACCACACACGCCCACACACACACAACCACACACACACACAAACACAACCACACACACACCCACAACCACACACAACCACACACACACACACACTCTCTCACCTCACTCACCTTGCTCGCACACACACACCCACACATGCACACTCACACATACGCACACACACATACACACGCACGCACACATATGCATACACATGCGCACACGCACACCCACCCACACACTCACACCCACACACACAAACACCCACACAAACACACACACACACACACCCACACACTCACACCCACACACACCAACACACACACACACACTCACACCCACACACCCACACACACACAAACACAACCACACACACACCCACAACCACACACAACCACACACGCCCACACAACCACACACACACAACCACACACACACACACACACAAACACAACCACACACAACCACACACACACACACCCACAACCACACACAACCACACACAACCACACACAACCACACACGCACACACAACCACACACACACAACCACACACACACAACCACACACACACACACCCACAACCACACACAACCACACCCACACCCACAACCACCCACACACACACTCTCTCACCTCACTCACCTTGCTCGCACACACACACCCACACATGCACACTCACACATACACACATACACACGCACACACACATATGCATGCACACGCACACCCACACACACACACACACCCACCCACACACACACACCCACACACACACTCACACACACACCCACACACACACACTCATACCCACACACACCCACACACACACAACCACACACACACACACAAACACAACCACACACACACACACAAACACAACCACCCACACACACACCCACAACCACACCCACACACAACCACACACACACACACATTCTCTCACCTCACTCACCTTGCTTGCACACACACCCACACATGCACACTCACACATACGCACACACACATACACACCCACACACACAAACACACACACAACCACACACACAACCACACCCACACACAACCACACCCACACACCCACACACAACCACACCCACACACCCACACCCACACATAACCACCCACACACACACACACACCCACACACACAACCACACACACCCACACAACCACACAAACCCGCACACACGCCCACACAACCACACACACACACACACACACACACACACACACTCTCACCTCACTCACCTTGCTCGCACACACACACACACACACCCACACGTGCACACTCACACATACGCACACACATATACACACACATGCATGCACATGCGCACACGCACACCCACAGGCACACCCGCACACATACATGCATACACACATGCGCACGCACACATGCATACACATACACACACGCACACCCACACACATGCATGCACACACGCGCATGCACACACATGCATACACACACATGCACACATGCATACACACACGCACACATGCATATACACACACACACATGCATACACACACGCACACACACGCACACATGCATGCACACACCCACACACACACCTACACACACACTCGCACCCACACACAACCACACACACACACAACCACACACACACAAACACAACCCCACACACAACCACCCACACACACACCCACACACAGTCACACATCCACACACAACCGCACACACCCGTACACCCGCACCCACACAACCACACACAGCCCCACACACACACACACACACTCACCTCACTCACACCCAAACATGCACACTCACACATACACACGCACGCACACACATGCATACACATGCGCACACGCTCACCCACACGCACACCCGCACACACATGCATACACACGCACACCCACACGCATACACACACGCGCACACACACCCGCACACACACATGCGCACGCACACATGCATACACACACACACCCACACACATGCATACACACACGAGCACACACGCGCACACACACACACACACTCACATGCGCACGCACACATGCATACACACACCTACACACACCCACACACACGCACACATGCACACACACGCGCACGCACACATGCATGCACACACACGCACACATGCATGCACACACACGCATGCACACACACGCATACACACACGCACACACATGCATATACACACATGCATACACACACACACATGCATACACACACACGCACACATGCATGCACACACACACACATGGACACACACACGCACACATGCGCGCACACACACACACACACACACACAGACGCACACATGCACACACACATGCACACACACACTCGCATACACACACCCGCGCACACATGCATACACACGCGCACACACACTCACACATGCATACACACACACACCCACACAAACGCACACATG